>JBBPMM010000316.1:0-31165 GCA_038090335.1 Solioccasus polychromus
GATCCTATCTGCAGCCTGAAAGGGACCTGCCACACACTGCCCAGTGATTGAATTCCAAACTCTGATGGTTTTGTCCCAAGAACCAGAGACAATAAGACAACCATTAGGAGAGTAGGCAACAGAGTGAACAGCATCAGTATGGCCTTCAAATGGACCAGCAACACACTGCCCAGTGCTTGGATCCCAAACTCTGATGGTTTTATCCTTGCAGCCAGAGACAATGTGAGTGCTATCAGGTGAATAGACAACTGAGTAAACCCAATCTGCATGCCTTAGAAACAGGTCTCCAATACTTTGTCCAGTATGTGAATCCCAGATTCCAACAGTGGAGTCTTGAGATCCAGAGACAATATGATGTCCATCAGGTGAATAGGCAATAGAACAGATGGTATTAGTGTGCCCCATGAATGAACCTTTTGTGGCTTGCCTAGTAGTTGTATCCCAGACCACAATAGTGTTTGACTGAGTGATTCCAGCAGCAATTTGGCTGCCATCAGGTGAGTAGGCAACACAGCAAACTCCATATTCATAATAAAGTGGGCCAGCAATACATTGACCAGTATTTGCATCCCAGATCCTTGTAGTCTTGTCAAGTGAGCCAGAGACAATGGTAGTGCCATCAGGTGAATAGGCAATAGACTTGATTATCTGTTTGTGCCCTTGGAATCCATCTAATGGTTGCTGACCTGTATTTGCATTCCACACTCTGACAGTCTTGTCCCAGGAGCCAGAGATGACTGTGCTTCCATCAGGTGAATAGGCCACAGAAGTGACTTGTAGTGTATGCCCAAACAATGGACCTGCCACATGCTGACCATTGCTTGCATTCCAAATCATGATGGCATTGTCTGCAGAGCCAGATACAATGTGGTTGCCATCAGGAGAGTAGGCAACAGAGTTGATCCATTTCTCCCTTTTAAATGGACCTCCCACACATTGGCCAGTAACTGAATTCCAGACCTTGATAGTATAGTCTCTTGAACCAGAGACAATGTGATTGCCATCAGGAGAATAAGAAACTGATTTGACTGAGTCCTGGTGTGCCTTAATTGGACCACTCAGACACTCTCCAGTGTTGACATCCCAGATCCTGATAGTGTAATCATTAGAGCCAGAGACAATTTGATTTCCATCAGGAGAGTAAGCAAGAGAGATGACTGGTCCCTCATGTCCCTTAAGCAATCCACCCATATAACTTCCAGATTTCAGATTCCAAATCCTGATGATTCTATCCTCAGAACCAGAGGCAATATGTTCACCATCAGGTGAGTAAACAATACAGGTGACTGGACTTGGTTGCTCAAAAGGACCTGCAACATATTGACCTGTGGTTGCCTTCCAGATCCTGATGGTTTGATCTCTTGAACCAGTGGCAATATGACTACCATCTGGAGAGTAGACAACAGAGGTGATTCCACCTGTATGGACCTGAGATGAAGCTGCTACACACTGCCCAGTGATTGGATTCCAAACTCGAATGGTTTGATCAGAAGAGCCAGAGACTATATGGCTACCATCTGGTGAATAGGAAACACAACTGACATCATCTGTATGTCCCTGCAAAACATGGATCTCTGCTGGCCAACCAGCAGGTTGACCCAAGGTCACTGAGAGATGATGCTGGAGATGGTTGGCCCAGAGCTGACAGAGAGGAGAGCTGGAGGGTGTTTGAGGCATGGCAGAGAGATAGAGGTGAGGTGTAGATTCCTTGATGATTGGAGAAAAGAGTTGGATGAATTGAGTTGCTTCTGATGCAAGCACAGAAATCTCATGACCCTAGCAACATTAATTCAGTATTTATCCTGAACCATAAATATTTTCCTACCTTGGCCCACTGTTTTAGAATAGTGCAGGCATTAAGTGCAGACAGGATATATGATACCGGAGAAGAGAGGGAGAGAAGGCTGATGGCTTCGATCCAGAAAGGGAAGAAGTCCTTAAAAAAAGAAGTGACCTCACTCAACGGCTCAACAGCACAATTGACATGTTGCATGTGATCCATCCAGTATTGACACGAATAGGCAAGGTGAAGGGGAAAGGCTATGGTCACACGATCCGCCAGGTCAGGAACTGCGGCGTTACGCAGTCGAGAGTCTTTAAGTTCGCAGATATTAAACACGAGCATCTGTCGCATGCATGAAATGGTTGCACGCCCGAGACGAAGAGAATGCTGGGGTAGGAGGTTGACGTAAAAGAGTGAACTGCGAGCATCGTCTAACAGGAAGTCACGGAACGAGGTATGAAGCGGACGAATGGGTTTGTGTTCGTTCAGAGCACCATCTAGCAAGGAACCCATGGGTTTGATTATGGGTTTGATCATGGCCTGGATGTTTGTGTCACGATCGAAGAGAGCCAAAAGGGATGCAAGTGACAAAGGTTCCTTGAGCAAGAGAATGACAGCCATAACCTCCCGAAATCTGTTCTGGACATATTCAGACTTAAACAGTCGATCTAGAATGGTCCGGTATAAATCGTCTAGGGGGTGGACACCGACGTCGTTCTTCTTTCGCACGAGTATCTTGAACCGCTCGCTTATATCGAGTCCATCGGCATCATCCCCGTCGATGAATTTGCATGCAGTGGAAGCCCACTGGAAGAGGCGCTGGGAGTGGTCAACAAGCAATCGACACCACTCCTGGTTTGGCCAAGCGGAATCGAGCTCGTTGCTGTACAAACGCAGAGAGTGGCGAACAAACTTGCCAATATCTTCGTCGACGATATCCTGAGTAATATCGCCCATTTGCATATGAACAACCTTTCGGCTCGATGGAACAGCAGCGAGAATATCACTCTCAGGACGAGCTGTGACAAGGAAACGAAGGTTCGCTGGGAAGGCATCGTCGGCGATTTGACCAAAGAAGGCACGCAAAAGATCCCGGCGACTGGATTGATCTCCGCTCTCGTCTAGGGCATCTACAACTATAATCAACGGTCCAATGGCATGGAGGTGCTTGCTAGGCTCGATGATGAATTGCCTGACTTGCTCTGAAAGTGAAACGGTCGTGCGAAGCGATCGATTGCCTTTCACAATCTGATAGAGCTGAGTCTTGTATTGGGGATCATGATCGGAGAGATTGAGAGCAATAGTACTGAAAAAATTTTGCGGATTGCGCCTCGTAATATCGCTGCGGAGAAAACAGTACGATG
Source organism: Solioccasus polychromus (assembly GCA_038090335.1). Classification (NCBI taxonomy): domain Eukaryota; kingdom Fungi; phylum Basidiomycota; class Agaricomycetes; order Boletales; family Boletaceae; genus Solioccasus; species Solioccasus polychromus. The sequence continues at coordinate 3,148 of JBBPMM010000316.1, forward strand.
ATCCTAGTCTCTTTTGCCCATCGTAGAGTTGAGCGATCGAATGGGCAACCGCCGATTTACCCGATCCGGCAACGCCCGTTAGCAGGCATACTCGTGGGGCATCCTCCTCAGGATTGTTTAGAATGTCACAAATCTCCTGGATAATGTATTCGCGTGTTCCCGGCAAGCACCCCTTGTCCTCGACATATCTGGCGCCGTCTGCATAGGGTATGTCACTCAAGTCAATAGATTCCGCTGTGTTACAGATGTGAGCATCTCACGATGATGCTAAGAAGTGGAAATTACCTATGGTTTGTACAACATCCATCATACGAAAGACAGTGACCCCAGAATGCAGCGTAATTCCTTCCAAGAATGCCGCTTTCAGATCTTGTAGCCCGTTCTCATAATCTGTGATCTTCGCATCGACATCCGAGAGCATATATTTTGCAGTGCGAGTCCCTAAAAATGGGAGTCAGCCACAAGTATCACAAAAACGATGACGACGACTGACAGAAGTTGGTTTGCTTCGCGTATTCCGCAATGAAATAACCGCATTCCGTAATCTGCTGGATGAGAACTTTGATGGGTTCCTTGTGTGCCTCGACCGCCTTCAGTGGTTCGGCATCCTCCATGAACGTAAAGACATCACGCATAGTTCCCGCTAACCTAATGATCCGGTCGTCACGATTTTGCTGGTTTACGAGTACCTGAGTGGGAAAATCCCAGCAGTGAGAACGTGTTCGGAGAAAGAACCCGAAAAGTAGAGAACAGACAAACCCGGTTTGCAGCGGATATAACAGACCAGGCTAGCGAAACATATGGATGAATCTACGTGGCGCTCAGTCGGAGAGGGTACAGGTAATTGAACATCAAATACCTCTGCGATACCAGTCATCATTTTATTAAAAAGAGCCATCTTTTGCAATAGAACGCCCCATGTGTTCTCCAACGTCGGCATCTCAGCCACGAGATTCGTACCAGAATTTATAGTCGAGTCCAGAAGGCCAACAGTTTGAGGTATGGTGCCGAGTGCGCCGACCATTCCCCCCACTCTATTGACTGCATCGGCAGCCTGAGCTTCATCTGCGCCAAGGTCTACACATGTGTCCACAGTCAGTGCGAACTTGATCGTGACTCCCGAAGAAACCTTTTGTCCGCTGGGGGTATATCTTTGAAGTGAATCTTCAAGCACTTTGGTCGTATGTCAATAAAATGTCTCGGACAGAGTATCATCTCACCTCCGTTCTTCAGTCTACCCAGTATCCCATCAATAGTATCAGTGAAAATTCCTACAAGGGTATCCTGTCCAAAGTGTTGTTTGCGGTAAACGGTTACAAGAAAGACGGAGCCATTGTTGCCATCACTGAAGACTCAGTTGAATACCTGTGAGCTGTGTAAATGTAAATGTACTCACAAATAAAAAGTATCATCCCAAGATGCGCGACTCTTTTTCTCCTTTGCCTGCTTCGCCGTACGCAGGGTATCATCTACAGAAATTTGGATGTGGTATTGCCTTGCTACCAGGAGCTTGTGTCGCGGCGGAGTGCTAAGCTCAATGCCTAAAAAAAATGAATGGGGAGTGTAGACGGTCCAACCCCGTGACCCTACCGTTGATAGTGATTCTTTTCTCCCTAGCATTATTAAAATTCAGCACTGGTCATATACCAATAAAAGGGCGGTCTATACGCACACACTTGTATCTTGACTCATGATATGCGCAAGACTGGTGGTATAATGGTATAAGTGAAGCAAGTGGATATAAGAAGACGATAAACAGATTCGTGCTGTGGGTCCTGAAATGGAACAAGCCTAGATCCTTGTTTGTGATTGCGGTGTACGGTGGGCGCTAAAAGACACCTTAGCGAAACCCTTTTTCAGCGAGTGAGTTCTTCCCATGCTTCAAGAAAGCAGAGAAGACGAGCAGCAATGATGTTTACAAGGTGAGTGGACCCGAGCAACTTACAAATCATCGAGCAATGAAGGTGGCGACGACAAGCCACCCACGAACGAGTAGGCAGACTTAGAAACCACGCTAGAAATGAAAATTCCGAGAAATGTACAAGGGTTGGTCACCAAGAATAGCGCTGTGCGCCGTGCATGATGATCTGCAAAGATAAGGTGGGTTTAGTTTTCAGTCTGCTGTGTTATACTAATATTTTTACCGGCAGTACGACAGCACCTCATGAAGTAAAGACGTCTGGATGAAGCGATGCGGATCCATTGCAAATCGCTCGGGACATGTCTCTGACAAAGGATTTCAATAACTTTCATCGTATTGATACCTACAAGCAGCTGATAACATCCTCCTTTCGGAATACCGACAAGTTTCGTGTTGATGCGGTCGAGTGTGGCAGTAATAATTAAATCGTTCGACGCCAGATAGCAGCGGAATGTCCATACGTCTATCCACACTGGCTTGCAGGCAGGTTAGCAGATCAACGACTCGCCTGGATCGGGGGAATGGCGATGATAAAATGCTATGCGTTAATTCCAGCGACGAACCATCTCCTTGTTGGTTGCACCACAGACTGGCAATAGCTCGGGTGTCCATGGATATCAAGTCCCTCCTGCAATGGAGAGTACCCTTTGGTGAACATGTCCTGGAAACTCGAGAACTACCGCCTTGCTGGTAATGTGGCATCGGTGGTCGAGGCAAGTCATCGTTCGATGTTGGCCAGTTGACCTTCATTCGGCTGAATTGTTAGCTTCTCCGATGACCAAGTCACTGTTGCTCTAGTTTTTTGTTGCTCGATTATTGGTTTCAATATAAACGTCCGCGGACTCTAAACTACTACTCAGTAAACTCAGTAACTCAGAGGCTACTCCGCCTTTTGACACTTGTACGAAGCACCAATTTTCGGCTGGAAAGTCTCGCCGAACTGTTAATACCCAAAATATATCCACTAACCACTATGATCTGTAAATTACAATGTCATCTGCTAGGTTTGGGACAATGGGTCGCGCCTCCTTCGCACAACATAAACATGGCGTAAGCTGTTGGTGTGTGTAAAGCTAATCTTGTGGCGAAATGTATGTATGTCCAGCCCGTTTCTTCTGCAGAACGAATAATTCAATCTCGACCCGTAGCGACCGAATACCTTGTCGAGATTAATCAGTCGGGGGATCATGAGGAAGGTATGCATACACACCTCTCTCTTTGGGTGCCTGTGCGTTGAAGGATCCCCTACTCCATGTCCTCATTTTTTGATGTCGGTCATGCCCGAGTCTGGCCAGTCTAACATGGGTCAGTGTGCTCGTGTTCGTTCTGCCCCCTTTGTGGCACAGACACCTCCCTGATCTAGAAGAAAAAAGAGCGACGACGATAATGATGATTGAACATAGTTCCGGAACTGTGAAGCTGTCCCGACGTTCCTGTTGCAGATTGTTTCGCTAGGTTTTCAGGAATATTTCACTCTCTGTAAGATTTCACTCTGAAAAGTGGCCCAAGCCATTAACGTGACTAGCACGACCGACATATTGACGACCACTTGCGTCTTGATCCATCATGTCAGTAGTGTTAACCATCATCACCTCAGTGAGCTCGTTTATTATGGTCCTTGATCAACTCTGGAGCATTGAAAACCTGGCCTGCGACGAGAAAAGGATCGATGGCATCAGAATTGAATGTTCCGAGGCCCAAGATGGCAAGTATTTTTCTTGTTCACTTACACGTTCGAAACATACATTTTCTACTGGGCCAATATTCGATCCGATTCCTCTCGTGCCGATAGAAGCGACGTATCGTTTAACTTTCAACATGCGACAAGTTGTGACGATGACTCCGTCACTTGTCTCGAGTCCTGAGTCAAATTACCAGTGGCAGTTAACTTGATGATTTGACTGTTATTTTTGCCTGCACGAAATAGGACTAATCATGGTTATCATAATACTTATTATCGCGAAAACCGTCCGTTAGTAGCAGGTGTTCCGAGTAGCTGGGTGGTTAGATGAGCATGTCAGTGGTGTTATTCGACTGAGACCCTGGTCTCATTTAGAGACGTGTGAACTTGAAGTTGAGTTCTGTACCTATCCAAATGAAACACCGACTATATCGGCTGTGCCTTTACAGTCCGACTTAATGCCCTCTGTCTCGTTCAATCTCGTCAGAACTCTTGTTGCACTTTCCCTCGTGTTGATCACTTCCATGGTCTTCGGGTTCGGTAAGAAAAAATGGGATCCAAAAGGCAAGGTAAGTGATTGATCGCATTTTCGTTATACACCTGTGCAATTCTTTTTCGCTTCATCTTCCTGTCCCTCGTCTAAATGGGCCACTAACGCCCTAAATGCTAGCACGTCTACATAACCGGCGGTAGTCAGGGTCTTGGACTCGCGCTCGCGAAAATTCTCGTCCAGCGTGGTGCTAATATTTCCATTGTCGCGCGGACGCAGAGCAAGTTGGATGATGCGCTGAAGGAGCTCGAGGTGAGTCCGCCCTCTGCCTTTTTCGCGCTTCTTGACGCGTGAATCTATGGTATCTAGCCCCTCCGTGTATCCCCAGATCAAATTTTGAAAACGTTTTCCTATTCCCTTGGTTCCGCGTCACAGTCTGCTGAGGCGTTGGCGGCGGCGACGGCCGCACACAATGGATTCCCAGATGCTGTGTTTTGTTGTGCAGGTGCCGCCAAGCCCATGTATTTCGTGGAGATGACCGAGGCAGAGGTGGAAGGCGGGATGAGAGACGGGTACTGGCTACAGGCTTGGACCGCTTGGGTGAGCAGCGTTCATTTCTTATTCTTTTTCGGTCTCCATAGTCTTACACAGGCAGCCGTCAAAGAGATGGCAAAGAGGGGGCACAAGGGCAAGATTATACTGGTGTCGTCGACTCTTGGATACATGTCGTTCCTCGGTTACACGTCATACTCCCCAGCTAAGCATGCTTTGAGAGGTAAGCGATCATGATCTCGAGTTGATTGGATACTGAGCACATGACAGGCCTTGCGGAATGCCTTCGCTCTGAGGGCCTCCTTTACGGTATTACCACCCACATCTTCTTCCCTCCCACGATGTACACCCCTGGCTTTGATGAGGAGAACAAGACCAAGCCTGCCATTACGCGAAAAATTGAGTCGACAGACGAGGGACTGACTGCCGAGCAGGCTGCCCAGGGTCTCTTCAAGGGTGTTGAAAACGGTGTGTTCCACATCACGGCAGATTTGATCACGAGCCTGTTCAAGGCCTCAACGAGGGGGAGCGCACCGAGGGACAACGCATTCACTGACGTTGTACTGGATTTCATCGCTTTGGTTGGTCCACCTTACTTCGTCCGCCTGTTGGTCTGAGGCTGATGCGTGTCGATCAGATCGGTATGCCCATCTGGCGTCGTTCGGTTGATAGCCAGATCATTGCACATCGAGAAGAACACAACGCTTACCTGAGGCAAAAGGGTTTCTTTGACAGTTCAGCGTGATAGTGGATCCACACACCTTGTTCCATGTCGGTTTCTTACGTTTTTCGTGTCTGAACGTCTTGCGCGACGTCCTACATACTTACATATACCAGCGTACTTGTCCTCATTCGGGTTTAGTTTGTTTTTGTTTTTAGGTTCGTCTTCGATTCCCCAACACCACTTGAGAGTGGTGCCCTCACCCAGCGCTGCTAAGCAGTCACATAACCGGGAGCGGATCATCATTCCCACGATCAATTCCAATTCATTAACCAAGTTGCGCCACTATAGGCATAAAGTCGGTTCTTTATTGCTCCGTTTCGAAATTTACATGGGCGTTGCGCCTCTTGCCTTGGCCAGCTGAAGCCCGACTGCAGGCCAAATTACGAATCCTCCAGCGCCGCCGCATGGCCTGCTTGTCACCGAATTGCGGTCACTGCTGCCCGACCCGTCAGGCATGTTTAGACACCTTCAGCTGTTTGGTAACAGAGCCCGGCTGGGTCACTGATGCTATGAAAGAAGGTATCATTTCTGCGGTGCAACAACGGCGTTTATGACGACCGAGCCTCGCACGCAGGACAGTTGTGGCCGCTGGCAGCATTTGTTCGTCGGCCGTTTAAGCAAGAATCCTGAGTACCGTCAGGGACGCACAACTTTCTGAAAGCCTTGATCTGACGCGAAATGAGTGGCGGTGTATTCCATTGTACTTCATGTTTGTTACCCACACTTGTGGCTTTGTTCGGTCGACGCTTTTTCGTCTGCGCTGTTCTTCGCGCGCTCTGAGACGTCCCGTTCATGGTTCGGTCGCTTGGATGGGAACCGCAGAGAGCGTGGACAATGCTTGGCCTTGGCACTGGCGGAATGATGACGTCTCGTTTGCGACTTGATCCGAAGGCCGATCGGCTCCACCACAGCCGCTTAACCGCTACTGTAGTCCGACTATGGCGTGTACGGCATGTTTGAGCGGTCTGATGTCTCCGCAAATGTGTACAAACACCTCAGTCTACAGGTCTGGTGAGCTGAGCACTCTTCATTACGGGTCAATGCTATGCGAGGACAGGGATCAATGCTCACGTTCGGATCACGCTTTGAATCTAGATCGCTCTTTATAAGGATATAAAGTGGCGCGACGGGAGAAGGCATTTAATTGCCCCACTCCACTTCTCCCGTATTTCGGCCCATCTCTTGTTCGTGTCCTACCCTACCAGCAACTTTCTTGTCACTCCCATCGCAAGAGACGATCACGACTATCAGCATGCATTTCTTCAAGGCTGCTCTTTCGCTTGTGTTCCTTGCTGGCACTGCGCTGGCCCAGTCGACGCAGCTGATGTTTCCACCCGCAGGAACCAAGCTGACCGCCGGTGACGACATAATCGTGCAAGTCGGCATGGGGGTACGTGTCTCGTTCATCACTGGTAGTGACGCTTGCTCACTGCACGTAGGGCTATCCAGAAAACATTGACGTGGTTGCGATCGTGATCGGCCTAGCGCCGTGCTACGGGGGCGAGTGCTATCCCGCGAGCTCCTACATGGGCAATATTTTGTACCAGGGTGATTATGCGCCCATGCCAGGGCAGACTTATGACAATTATACGGTTACGATACCGTCGAGTTTCCCCGCTGGGGACGCGTCGCTGAATGTGATCAATTTCTTCATGGTCGGAGTGAGTGCCTTGTGTTTTTCGTGGAGTAAGTAATTAATCGTGGTGGTCTGGTAGGCCGAGTATATTCCCGTCGTGGATTATTTGAACGAAAACGTGACGGTCGTTTCATCTTGAGGACGCGGCGGGTGGATCGTATCATGGACATTGCGGACTCGTTCGGAGCTTGTTGTACTTTTGTAGATGTCTACTACGGCGCAATTGTACTCTACTACCCTTTTGCTTACACAAACTAGAACTCTTGTTGCCGCGCGAAAGAAGAAGTATTTTCTCACGCATCTTTCCGTCCAGACGATATTTCCCGTGTTGTGCGGGTGGTTGGGCTTGACATACAGAATGTTTCGCAGGCAGGTGGTCAGTGCTGAATCTCTTGTTTCGCTCCTTCCTTGGCCGTGCTTACGAGGACGTAGCTTCGTGCTTCAAGGACGGCCTATTTGGCCTCGGCCGGTGCGATCGGGACTCTCGTTACTGAGACGGTTCAGGGCGAAGACCAGGGCGCACCGACGGAGGTGGTGCCCGAAGTACCCGTTGCGGTCGAGAGCGTCAGTGCGGAAGCTGACCCCGTTGCCTCCGTTACGACGATCGTGGCCGAACCAGAACCAGAACCACTCAGAACAGTCTTGCCAATCCTTCCAGACAAGGTGTCGTCCACCGAGCCCTTTTTTTCGGTGTGCATATTGACCGAGGTGACAGCTCTCGATATACCCCAACTCTTCGCCGACGCTGGTCCTCCTCGACACTCCCTCACCGCTCGAGTTGCGTATTGGACAAGTGAGACGCGGAGTGTGTGGGTACTACTCGGGCGCGAGGACGCATGTACAAGGCGTGATAGATCGATGGATTCACACCGAAGAAGCCGTCGAATGTACGTCTACATCTAAAAAAGTTTCCCTCGTCCCTACCGACACGCCTCTAGCACGTTTGAAGTCCTTTCGCGACCCGGCGGAGCCACTCAGTCCCGGCCTGCTCTACACTGGCGTCTCTGCGTTGACGGCGTCCGTCGTCGTTCGTTCCCGTTCGCTGCCCGTGCGGTTCTTGATCCCGCCCTTGTCCCTCGTCGGTGCGTTTGCGTATTTCTTGCCGCGCACAGCGGGTCGGGTGGGGAGCTGGGTCGAGGAGCTCGAGGACGCGTATGCACCGCGCGCGGGTGAGATTCGGCGGACGAGCGTCGCGCATACGCGCATGGCGTTGGGTATGCTGCGTGACAAGTATAGAGAGGGTAAGGCGGGGTTGGGGCAGAGTGCGAGAAAACTGGTCGAGGGGATCGAGAGCAGTTCGGGTTTGAGGTTGAGCAGAGCGTTGGGATGGACGCGCGAAGACAAAAAGTCGGAGTCGGACGAGAGCAAGGACGCATAGATTTTTCTCCTCTGACACTGATATATATTTTCTCATTCATACAAAGGAGGAAGTAATCGACCTAGAAGAAGGGTGAGCGCGTTGCTGATGGCAAAGTGTTCGCAAGACTTGCAGTTACTTCTTCTTCGCGCCTCCAGTCTTTGCCGGTTTCTCCTTGGCCATTGCTGGCTCTTTTTCGCCCTCCACGCTGGCCTGCAACTCAAGCCACTGGTCCATTCCGACGTCCTCCCCAAACCGTTTCTTGAACCGTGTCATGCGTCCCGTCCCTTCCTCCTCCTCGTCCTGGCTATTCTCCGAAGACGCCCCGCTCACACGTTCTGTTGCGTTCCAGAGGGGATGGTTTGTCGTATCGCGCGTCAAGATGATCTTGGACCGCGGGGACGTCGTCCAGTGCGTGAACGTAGACCCGTCGGCGCGAGTGACGTGCTGGAGAAAATGAGGTACGACGGGTGCGGGGAGGGTGCGGGGGTGTTTCTTTTGGATGTGGGACCGGCCGTAGGGAGACGTCGAATGCCAGCGGGCAAAGATGGACTCTGGCGCGCAGAGGACGCACTTTCGTAGGCAGAGGGCCATTGTCAAAAAGTGAAATGTCACGTGGTGAGATGTTTGTTTGATTCCGAGGCTTTTGCCAAACAACTTCCGCCTTCACTTCCACAGATTCATATGTGTAGGAATAAAACAAACAATGCACGGCGTGCACGGTCATCTCCCAACCCGCAGTAAAAAATCTTCCGTTTATCACCGAACTCAGGTTCAAGTTTTGTGACCCTTTCACTATTTGCCTCGTTGACTTGCCTCGTGTTTGCCGTGAAAGGAACACTCAAACGATTTCACACAGGATCTTGACATGTGCCCTGCACCAGGCTCGTACCACTACATATATTAATCCATTGTTTCCTTCCGTCACCAGGCTTGAGCTGCGCTCTTTCTTCATCCTCCCTCATGCTCGTCGTTGCTCCCAGCTCGGTTTGTGATGTTTGTATGGAGAATTACATGGATGGGGCAGGTATTCCCCATACCATTGCTTGCGGTCACATTTTTTGTCGCGCGTGAGTATCGAGAGGTTCATATTTCAGGAGAAAGCACTGAGAGAAAAATGTCGTAGATGTCTCGACTTGGTGCAACATCAATGTCCCCTCTGCCGCGCCGACTTTTCGACCCAAGATATCCGCAAACTGTACGTGGACAATGACGCGCCGACTTTGGCAACGGGGGTGCCTCAGGCCCTCGATAAACAAGTGCAGCGTCTTTTGAACGACCTGGCGACGACCACTGTGGATCAGGCTGCTACGGCCGAGGAAATGCAAAGGGTGATTGGCCTGTGTGGTGTCTATCACCACGCGCAGCAAGATAGCTCAGTATGTGGTCGACCCACCGACATCCATTCCCGGCTGAACTGACTGCTAAGTTTCAGCATACCCCACTCGGGGTTAGTTACCTCCTCTTGTCCACATTGCTGGAAGCGCAGCGGAAGCTGCACGTGCAGGCGGAACAAATATCAGAACTCTCTTCGGCAAGAGACGAAATCCGCGACCGTCTGACCTCGGAACTCGAAACCGCGCAATTCAAGTACCAAATGTCGGAAAAGGCGCGGAGAACCGAGAAGGAAATTGCGCTACGACACGAAAACGCGTTTCGAATACATTATGAAAAGATGAGATGGTCAGTCGATCCCTTCCAGTCAATGGTGTTGGTCGCGTGCTGACGCAGTGCGTGTCATGGTGTACATAGCAAAGTGAGTCCAGTGCGTGCGCACGGCGAGGCTTGATTTGACGTGTGAACATAGATGAAATCGATGAAGCAGAAAACCCAATCTTTACGCGAAGAATTGGATCAATTGCGCCCAACGAGCCAGTCTGAGACGGAGAGCAGGGCGAGCTCCGTCGTCGAAGGCGACGACATGATTCCGTATGTCCATGTGTCCATTCATCCAGGCCTGGTTACGCATGTTGCCCTTCTTCCAGGTATTGTAAGCTTGCTGTAGATAATTCCTCGAATGTGGTCACGAAATTGGACGATGCCGAGCCGCCCACGTTTCCAATGTACGCCCCCCCTTATATGTAGACGGCATAATGCTGAGTACCACCACAGGGAACCGTATTTTATCCTCATTTTCGACGTCTTCATGGCATCGATTGGTTGTGTTTTGTTTTTACATGCCACTGTTGTAGTTTTCCAGCTATGCTCGAAGTGACGGATCAATGCATGGTTTTCTTGCCAACCTTCCAGACGACATGTTTGTGTTTCGAAACAGGTAAAAAGAAACCGAACATACTTTTTCTTTCGATGTCATAGCCTCCCTCAGGTACGCCGAACTTCAAAGGCCGTGCCGCCTCATGTACCCTCGAATAAATATCACAAAGGTGTTTCACATTAGCCTACATAGCCTGGCACATTCACCCCATCAGGTAGGGCATGCCATTACAGCCCGACTGGTCTCCCTTCCAATTTCATCTCGACTCTTGATACATTCGCCGGGACAGACACATGCTCACAGTCGCCTCCAATTCAATGTGCGATATTTGCATGGAGAACTAGCCGTGCCACACGCTACCCCTTGCGACCACATCTTTTATCGAACGTAGGTGTTCACAAACTCGCAAAGGTGCGATAACCGAGGATATCATTTGTGTACCCCGCAGATGTATTGACCAAATCCATTCTGTCGCGCTGCGTTGTCGCCCCGGCATGTCTGTAAGCTGTACGTGGATTTTGAGGGTCTGATTGTCGATGGCACGGGTTAGAAGCTGGGTGGGTCGTGGTCGAAGGTGACACAAACAGGTGAGCTTGGGTCCTGGTTCCGACAAGGTGTATATGTTCGGATGGTACGTCCAACTTATCCCTGTTAGTTAGGAAAAACAATCATCATCGCGGGGTCAGTCAGTTATTTTGCGTATTTACAGGCCTTGGTTGTAGTGTTGTAGTTGTACGTGGTGTTTGGGTGGTGATATACGCAAAAGATGTTTTGCGTCTTTTTTATTGATTTCAGAATCTGGATGATCTATAGATTTTCGGTGGTGACATTATACGGGGCGTGTCTAGCCAGATGCTCCTGAGGATAAACCTTCTCCGTAAACGACGACTGATTTTATCCTCGGAATCGAGGATCATGAAAAGATTCCGATATCCGAAGGGGGATAAAAAGCGGACTGATCCGAATTGCGTGACTGCATTTTACTCAGAGTCATCGAACAGTTGTCCCCGGGATTGGTCTTCGCAGGCCTCAAATAATGCAGTAGCACGCCAGCCTCGACTTTTTCCACCACCGCCAGCACATCCTTCTCATGGACGACACACACGCCTCGCCCGCCCTGCGTGCGGTCAAGGACATCGCCTTTGGGAGCGTATGTATATGTAGCATGTCCAAGTTTAATTTTGCCGGTTTTAATGTGTGCATAGATCGCAGGCATGGCTTCCAAGGTATTCGAACACCCATTCGATCTCACCAAAGTCAGGCTCCAGTCCCAAGTCCTGGATGCCACCGCAAAATTTAATGGACCAATCGACTGTCTCGTCCGCACGTTTCAAAACGAGGGCGTCCGAGGACTCTACCGCGTGCGTCGTGTTTAGTGGGCGCGAGCGTGGACTAATTGTTTGCAAAGGGACTGCCTGCACCCGTCTTCGGCGCCATGGCCGAAAATGCGTCGCTCTTCGTGTCATATACTCAACTACAACGTAGCATTCGATGGGTCACCGGACGTTCATCCTCCCACGATCTCACACTTCCTCAGCTTGCGATCGCAGGCGCCGGTGCTGGCACCGTCACGAGCTTTATCCTGTACGTCCTCCGTCCCTTTCGCCAATGGCATGTTCCTATTTGTTGACCAAGAGGTCCAGGACCCCCGTAGAACTCGTAAAATGCAAAATGCAAGTTCAAATGCTTGCCATAGACGCGTCTGTGACGTCCGGCTTATCATCCCCTTCTGGATCAGCGACGGCCACTCTTCGGCCGACACATGTCAAACCCCATTCATTACCCGGTCCCATAGCTGTTCTCACGTCCGTCATCCGCAACGATGGCCTTCGCGGTCTTTGGCTCGGCCAAACGGGTACCCTCATTCGAGAGACGGGCGGTGGTGCTGCCTGGTTCGCCACCAAAGAGTTTGTGGGGACGTATCTGGTCCAGCGACGCGCCGCACGCACCGGCGCGTCGCTCGCCCGCTCCGACATTTTGCCCTGGGAATCGGCCACGTCGGGCGCGTGTGCGGGTGCCGTGTTCAATTTCTCCCTCTTTCCGGCAGATACGGTCAAGAGTGCGATGCAGACGGAAGAGGAGCTGCGTCCTGGCAAGGGCCGGCCGACGTTTTTGGGCACAGCGCAGGCGTTGTACCGGGCGCAGGGGATACGTGGGTTTTACGCGGGGTGCGGGATCACGGTGGCGAGGTCGATACCGAGCAGTGCGATCATCTTTTTGATTTATGACGGGCTGAGCAAGCGGTTTGCGTAGAGGATAATATAGTGTTAACACCCCACCGGCCCGGCTGGCCCTGCACACGATACCTTCACCCGTACCAGTAAATAATTTGTGCTCGTTATCACTTCGAGGACTAAAATAGTACCAATGAGGCTCGAATCGCTGGTCCGTTTTGCCAACCAACTGATATCGAACTCGTCCTCGGTACGTTTACGTTTCGTCTCCACGCGCCCTGTGTCTTTCTACTGAAAAACCTTTTGCCGACTCACTCCTTTATCTTCGTCTAGTACGTCATGACTCCTTTCATTCCGTCCTCAAAGTATCCATGCTACATTCTGGGTCTCTCATGAGTATATAAACCCGACTCTGCGACCTCTGTCGCCATCGGGCGGAACCTCTTTCCTCTCAGATTATCCCGCTCGCCGACCACGTCTCTCTCAGAGCCATCCCTCCCTCACGGAATGAATTATCGCCCATTTATCAGGCCCGTTCCGTTTTCGGGCTTAGTACGTAGTCGCGTTTTCCTCAAAGGTGAATTCACGTCATTCAACTTACTCTCTACGATCCAAGCCATCACAAACAGACCATCTCCAGCCCTGTCTGGAACGGATTCTTGTATATTTGTGCTTTTCTGCAGTCTTCTGGACCACCTCTTCGGGCTGCGACTGCACGTTCACGAATTCGACGCGAGAGGTGACCCTGCTTCTTTGACACGCGCGGTTGATTCCCGAAGGAATCCAGGGGGAAGCAACCCGTTCGAGGAGCTTTAGTCCGTCTTGCAGGTGCGTCTTTCGGTACACTCGTCCAACGTGATGCTCATGTGTCGACTTAGATTTCCCCTAGTGCCACCCTGTTTATCTTGTCGACCGCGGAGACGTTCCTGGTGTGTTTTGGAGTATCGGTCGCACTGCACTGAGCAGTCGGTTTTTATGCGTGCGACCCGCGCGGTGCTGACGAGACATTCACCTTTGCACATGCCCACCACTTTTGGTTTCGCCCCGTACGCGAATATCTTGCCTATCCTCTTCCAAGCACCCGCTGAACGCTGGCGATGGTAATGGCGACGACGTTCGTCCAGGTATGCCCTCTCGAACTCGTCTTTTCTTCCAATGTTGGCTCGCCGACACAGTTTCCCGTATAGTCTTCGGATGGCATGGCGCGCTAAGGAGTTCCCGCATACATGGGGCAATCGGTATTTATGGGTGGTGTGTCTCGTACATTGGCGTGCGTTTCATCTTTGTACGTGCTTTCCCTGGGACGATCGCGGCATTCAAATCGGCCTCATCGACTCTATCCTTCGCAACTTTTGTGTCCCACCCATCATATTTGGTATGCGCGCTCGGACCTTTCCTCTCCATCCGGACATGGGGTGCATAAGGGTGCGGCTGCATGTACGTGAAGTTACATATCTGATAAGTACGTCCTCTCGATCCATGTTTGTTCCCAATGTAAACTTGTCGACAGAGATTGGCAATTGTGGTCGTAGACGGGCATCACCCACTACGGTGGCGAAATGCCACGCCGAAGATCAGCATGGGTACAATGCGGTACGTAGGTCGTCGAGGTGACCATGGGATGTAGAAGTTGAGACACGGAGAGACGTTCGCGCGGTACGGAACAATCGGTTTTTATGAAAATGTTGACCATAGCTGTCGCAAGTCGTGTGTAGTACATATAGATGTTTGAGTTGTCGGCCTCACGTCGAATTCGTGAACCTGCAGTCGCAGTGATTGCACGTTTATGAATTCGATTGTGTCGTAGACTCTTGCAAGAAACATCTTCTCTGCTTGCACTCTTTTGCTGACGTTATGGTTCTCAAACTCGTGTTTCACTCACTGTAAAAGTTTAATTGTTAGATCCGTTCTTGACCTCCTGGAATGATCCAAGTGAATGATTCCATGACGGGGAACGCATTCGACCTCAAGGAGAATCATGTGTTCATGTCGTACTACCACTCACTTTCGTTCCTCACAACTTGAAGCCCAAGAATCCCGTACGCAGACCATGTGAGAGAGAATCTCGCCGAATCCATCCTCTCCGAGTACGGCGAGCTCTCGAAGACAGGGGTCGATATGTTGACCTCGAAACGCCACCGAAGTACCGTACTCATCTTACAAGTGGTATTTGATACCATGTAGCGGTGATCTAAGCTGGACTTGGCAATTGATTCTGGTTCTTAGATGCGCCATCACTACTTTCTTGTTGGATGCGAGGGGTCGTTCTCAGCGCCTGATTCCAAGTTTCAGTCCAACCGGGTGAAGACATCGGATGATCAATACAACGCAACAACCACATCTGAAGGGGCGTGGCCGAGTACCTTGTGCTCGTATACAGGATCTCGGGGTATGAGAGAGAGTCTTAAAAAGGCGGGTGTTTGCGAGAAACTCTAGCGGGACACTTGGATACCCAATTTTGTGAGTGTGCACCAGTTCTCGATCCCTACGTGCTGTCGTCAAGGTTCCCACCAGTACCAGTAAGACCCCTTGGGGTAGCCTCCGACCATGCATTGGACTGACCAAGCGAATGAGGCGTTTGTCCAAAGAATTACAGGATTGCATCTCAAAGCACCGCGTCACGCAAAATCATGGAATGTACATCGTGCATACTCGCTTCACGGTGCAACCTTGGGTTGGAATACGCCCGACGGCCTAAACCAGTTACCACCGATCTAGGAATGGTAAGTATCAGATTCGAATTTTCCAAACGAGATCGCGAGTTTTCACCATCAAATTCCAATATGCCCACGGAAACGGGTCCTAGAAAATTTGTGAACACATGGGTGCCGATTCAGAGGATATACCCAGTACGTACCCTCCCAAAATGGTAGAATACTCTGTATTTCTGTTAGTTTCGCGCTAAAGTGTTGGAGACTAACCTTCGCGGTTGTGCCTGATCACCGAGGAAACAGGAGAATGTCTCCTTCGGTTCCAAACCATACTTGAACTCGATCAACATTAATTCACCGTATCCTGTAAGAAACTGAGGAGACGTCGGAACGACAACACATGGCTCGTTCGAATAAAACGGACGGACCAGACAGCTCGTATAGCCATCATACTTGGCATTTCCAAGACTCCCGTTTTCAAACAAAGAGAACAGATTCTCTGTTAGCACGGGTGCTTGTAACGTAATGGCTGCTGCTGTTCTGCTAGTTGGCAAGGAAGAACAGTCCCCCAAAGCAAAGATGTTGTTGTATTCCGGGTTGACATGTTGAAGTGTTTTAGGATTGACTTCTACCCATCATGTAGAGTCAGCAACGGGAGAATTCTTGATGAAATCCAAAGGTCCCATGGGTGGTGTCACATGGAGAAGTGAATATTCACGATCCATAGTCGTACCATCTGCCGCTTTGAAGGTAGCCTTGCGATTTGGCACATCGACTGCGACAAGGTTGTGCCCGAATTCGCCACCAGCTCCTCTCGCGAGCCGGAGAGCGTTTAGCGCCTCTGAATATTTTTTCACGCCAAACATTGACGGCATTCCCGTCATGAATGTGATGTCGATATTGTCCCTGCCGGATCTCCTATGTCGATCCCGTGCCATTCACATTATTTTCTGAGGAGCTGACGATCGCATTTAGCAACGAGCGTCATGTCACTCCTCGGGAAGGTTGTTACCTCCAGGACATTTGATAGCATCCGCCGGCTGCGTAAAGATAGCGTTTCCGTGTTGCAAAGATTTGATGTTCTCCCAGGTTTTATCGCATGTATCAAACGAGTAGATGGATGAAACGCCAGAGGAAGGGTCGATGAGCGCCTGAGATAAGCTTGCAACAGCACTCCAATTAATTTTCAAACCCGCAGCGATTACCAGCGCTTCATATGTTATAGAACGACCTGTCGACGTCGTCACGGACGACGTCTCGGGAGAGATTTTGGTCATGTTCTCTCCAATGTATACAATATGAAGTGGGAACAAAGAAGTAAGAGGACGTCTGAACTCATGGTTTGGAGCGAAGCCCAGCACCAATAAGGGTCCTGAAAACAGTGAATACCGGGCTTCTTTTGGCATGGGACGAACCTACCAATCCGGCTAAATCGAAAGGGATCAGCAAAATGAGGAGCTTGATCGGCGGGAGTAAATGGTTCTTACCTGGTAATAGTGGAACTCGGCTGCATCGAGAACGGCAATATCTGTATGGTTCAGGTATTTATTTGCTACCTTGAAGCGGTTGTAGATTTTATTTGCTACAGTTAACCCACCGGAACCTACATTTCTTGTATGACATGTTCAAGGAATTTACCTCCACCGATGACGACAACCCTGAACTTGTCCTTCGAGGTGGACGAACTTGCGAACCGGACTTATCGAGCTGCCTGCCGCGAGAGGCTAAGAGATGTGATGGTAGTGAGCATCTCCGGTCAGGTAAGGGGAGATATGCCAAATGGTTCACCCCGCATTTTATTGATTGTCGTAACACTCTGCCAGATAGGTACGATCATTCGTGAGCCGAGAAACTCCAGGGTAGCCTCCGGAACCCGGCGACACCTCGCCCGAGAGGGTTAGGGCGAGCCTGACTTCAGCACGAAGCAGACGTTGAATATACGACACTAATGTTAAAAATTTACATTCGAGGCGCACCGTGATCCAGTAGTCATGGCAGGTCAAGGCGAGCGCATCATCATGACTCGTTTACATAAAAAAACCTTCCTGACTAAACGCCCGTGGCTCCTGGCCCTCACGCACCCATCCGACATAATCCATCGTCAACAGGGCATTCCTCAAGAACAGCGATCCATCGAGCAATTCCGCGCCCTCCAACTCGGTGCCTGTAAAGTAACCTGCGGGACGCGTACCGTACAAGGTATCATAGTGAGCGAGGGTGCGTTGGACCTTGATGAGGTGGTCCTCGGGATGCGCGATGGCCGACTGCAGGATCGGGAGGAAAGGGTTAGGAGTCGGTGTCGTTTCACTGGTGACAGGGGTCCTTGCGGCGGGGGATGTCGGGACGGAGGGCTCGAGAGACGTGGTCGCCATGAAAAACTTAATATCCAAGGTTGGGAGACCGCGCAAAACCCACCAAGAAAGCACTACGGCGAGGTAGGCACGCAATAGGAGAACCTGGGATCGTGAAGAAAGGTACGCGAACAGGGAAGGGAGAAACAGACTCGAAGTGACCATGTGTGCCCTGTTCAAATACAAATCGATGACTATGAACGCGTTCAGCGAAACGTCACATACAGTAAAAAGTCGGCCCGGAAGCCGTTGGACCTCAGCCCTCCGACGCCATAGAGCAGAGCACTCAACCAGACGAGTTCTTCCATCTTGCGCTCTATTTCACCCGGCTGATTCAAGTCGATGCTCCATTTCTCGGTATGTTCCCTTATCATGGGGTAATATTGGATGATCAGGCCCTTATACTGTTCAATAAAGTTCGTGGGTGCCTTGATATTGAATCTACCGTCTTTCAGTATGCGAGCCGCGATATCGAATACGTGCACACCGCCAGACTTGGATGCTGCTGGGATGTTCGCGGCGCCCAAAAAGTTCAACGGGAAAGACGAAAGGTGTTTGGAAACTTGATCCACGCCACTCGACAAGTACGATGTAAAATGGGACGGAGGAAGTAATCCGGCCACATGCGCGTCGTGAACAGCAGTTTGTGCAAGGCCTTGAAAACTCGAGTCAACAACTCATTTTTGCACATCAATACGGGCAAATATATACCTTCTACAAGGATCCCTTTTAAACCAAACTCGACGCCATATCCAACGTGAATCATGGGGTGAAAGAGGGCCGCCATAAAGCGGGCTAACATTTCCGGCTGTGTGTCAGCGTGTTTACCATCTTGGAAATTGTATTTTTCGGAAAAGATAAACTCTTCAATAGTGCTTGCAGCTCCCTTTTCAGTGATCTGCTTAGAGAAGAACGTAACATAGGCTTGGTAGTAGCTTTGGACGTGCGGTGAATACGCAAACTGACCTAGTGTATAAAGCAACTTACTTTTCATCCTCCAGGTGGTCGACGAAATTCTCTTCTGTGATCGGCCCAGGGGATTCGAAAGCGGGGCGCTGGATTTGGCTATCACGTTTGTAATAATCCCTGATGATTGCTGCGGGTCCGCCCAAAGCGTACAGGGCAAGCGCGCGGTGCGAAACGTGGCTGATCATATTACTTCGCGTATTCGGGGAAGAATACAGATGCACATACTTATGGAACCTCGTATGATTGAAGAAGATATGATGACGCTTGTGATTATCTTTCAGAACGTCTTGAAGAGCAGCAATTGATTCCAGGTTTGCCCCGGGCAGTCTCTGCGGGGAAAGGTGTGAAGGGGGAAGGGATAGTGCGGCAAAGAGTTCATCAAGATTCGACGACATGATCAAAGTTGTGAATGATAGTAGAACCTAAACTTCCTCATAATATATGCTGGTCGGCGCGCTCATCGCTGGGCTTTTCCCGGTGACAATGACCTGCCGTGTCATCTCCGCGATGATCGCATCTATCATGGATATGAAGAAAGCTCAGAAGCGGGCTTGCTCACCAATCCAAAGCAGGGGTTCAATAAGCCAGTTACGTGACCTGTTCAAGTTTGCTCTTTATGGGACCCAGTTTCGTTACTGCTGACTGAGTTGGTTCGGAATCAATGAGGTATACGAACGGCAACTTATTTGACAACCCTGATCGTGATGGGGTGAATCGAAGCCCAGACATCCGACGAACCCCGTGTTGAAGTGATTCGGGAATGGTCGTCCTCCGGCACACGACCCAGTACTTAGCGGCGGAACTATAAAATCAGAAGCGAGCACTGTATCCCACATACGAACAATACCACGCGTTTCAGGCACCTGTCGAATTGTCCAGTGATACGAGGCAACGGAATTCGTGAACAAAACTTGAACCTTATTACGTCGGGATTCTTACAAAATACAATAAATAGATTTCAAACTAGAAGAATAATATCGGAGTGGGGAGTAAACAGACATATCAAACGAGGTCAACGCTGAACGGTCGCGGCTCCCCACCCTCGCGCACCCATCCAATGAAATCCGCAGTCAATAAGGCGCTTCTCAAGAACAGCGAGCCGTCCAACAACTCTGCGCTTTCCAGCTCGGTGTCCTTGAAGTAGCCTGCGGGATGAGTGCCATGCAGTGTGTCGTAGTGCGCAAAGGTGCACTGAATCTTGATGAGGTGATCGTTGGGATGGGGGTCTTCGCGACATCGGCTCCGGGGATGGATGGTTCAAGTAAGGTGGTCATCATGAAAGACTTGAAGTCCAATGTCGGTCGTCCACGCATGACCCACCACGTGAGAACGGTGGAAGGATAGGCACGCAAGAGCAGTACTTGGGGTCGTGGCGAGAGATACGCAACCAGCGACGGGATGAACAAGCTTGAAGTTACAAGGTGCATACTAAAAGTACCAATCAGTTGACTCGCCAACGGGTCAAGGAAAAGGAGACGTACAGGAAGGAGTCCGATTTGAAGCCGTTCAGTCTCAGGCCACCGGCTCCGTGAAACAGAGAGCTTAGCCAGACGGCTTCATCTTACGCTCGACTTCACCTGGCCTATTTAGATCAAAGGCCCACTTCTCTGCGTGTTCCTGGATGATGAGAGAAAATTCGGCAAACAGTTGTCCGAACTGACTGACAAAGTCTCCGCATGACTTGTCAGTCAACTGTCATCTTTCAGCATGCGTGCTACGATATCAAATGCATGTACGCCAGTCTCGGATACGGCGTGGGGACTAGGGACGATGTGATCCAAGGTAAAGGGTGAGGGGCGCTCTGCGATATGGTCTACACCATCCACCGAACCGGGGCTAAAAAGGGGAGGCGGATGGATTCTCTTCCGTGTACGTCGTGACCTGCCGCTAGCGCGAGACCTTGGAAACTTGACTTAGTGTTCTCATTCCTTTGCAGGTGACTTCGTCAACATATCTTCGGCAAGCATTCTTTTCAGACCAAATTCGGTGCCGTACCCAACGTGAACCATGCTGTGCAAAAGGTTCGCCATAAAATGAGCCAACATTTCAGGCTGGGTGTTTGCATCTCTATCACTCTGGAAATTATATTTCTCTGAAAATTAGTATCTTGTGTATGTGTCAACGAGCGATTCAACGGATTTTCAGGAACCTACATCTCGTCTTCCAGGTGGTCAACGAAGTTGGATTCAGTGATGGGCTTGGGGGACTCCAGCGCCACGCGCTGAGTGCAATTATTTTGTTTGTAGTACTCTCTGATTATTCCTGCTAGACCTCCCAAAGCATAGAGCGCAAGCGTGCGATGTATGACGTGGCTGATTAGGGATGAGCATTGTTCAGTGAAGATAAATACACTCACTTGTGGAAGCGTATATGGTTGAGAAAGATGTGATGACGCAGGTGGTTGTCTTTGAGAATGTGCTGGAGAGCAGCGAGTGACTCCAGGTCGGACCCAGGCAGTCTCTGTGGGGAAAGCCGCGAAGGTGGGAGGGGTGCAGGAATGAGTTCGTCCAGATTCAGGTGAGCAGTACACAACATGGTGAAAGTGAAGAGGTTGGTTGTGACACTGGGGAATGACGGCCCGTTCGTTACATAGTCCTTTCACTGTTGAAAACGAGAGTCGCATCGCTTTCGTAGGCTTGCTTACCATCCTTTGGTTGTACTGGGTAGACTGTCGACAAGGGCTGTTAACTGCGATGATGCTAACCGAGGTTCGCGACCCGGCGGCAGAGATGATGAGGTGTATGGGCGGCATTTCAACGAACCCGCTAATCGGAGCCGGAGTGAACTTTATTCAAAGCGCGGTAACTGGCTGCTGATTCAATAGAATACACCCCTCCTCTCTTCTGCCATCGACCAGCGCACCCGTTGCGCGGCGTTTTTTCAAAAACCCATGGACAAGGATACTCTGGAATACATCATTACACATGTATTCTGTCTTTTGCGTCTCCCCAGCGAGGATGATCATGCGTGGGCCAACGATTTCCAGCTGCTCGCGGCCGTACACGATGCTGTTGATGTCTACACTGGCCTCACTGGCGCCACTCAGACCGAGTGGCCTCGCATCAAGACCATGTTGGTTTCCCTCGCAGGCGCAATTCAGTCCGCAAAATTAGATATAAATAGTGTCATTGCAATGCTCAGCATGCAGCCCGGGGGTATGCCATTCGGTCTGCTATAACTCAGGGTCACACACTGATGGATTGGCGTCGCTTCAGATGTCCGTACATTCTTCATCCGTGCACAAAACGCTGCGGTCGTGTTTAGGAAACAGGAAGAGTCAACTTTGTATACCGCCTTTGAAGTGTCCCCAGAGGCCGGCGCCGTAATTACAACACGCGGAAAGCTTATTCGCTCCTTCCCCGGGCCTGCAATCAATATTCCGAACACTGTTTTTGATGCTCCCTTCTTCCGAACTGAGCTCGCCAATTTTTTGGTTCGGATGTACGAAGACGTGCTTAGTGGTCCTGGGGCTACTTCTATGGAGGGCTCCGACACTGCTGATCCACGATACATCATCGAGTTACTGACCGGCATCCTCCGAGGGGTTGGTCAACCTGCTACCACTGTGGTTCGTATCACGA
This sequence comes from Solioccasus polychromus, assembly GCA_038090335.1. Lineage (NCBI taxonomy): Eukaryota > Fungi > Basidiomycota > Agaricomycetes > Boletales > Boletaceae > Solioccasus > Solioccasus polychromus. Next base: position 25,450 of record JBBPMM010000316.1, read on the forward strand.
AACGCATCGGCGATGATGTTGTTGGTTCTCGACTGCCTTGGCGGCGTTCTTCGCTGTGGTTGGTCGTCAGGGTTGTTTTTCAGACTACCTTGGAGTCGTATCCTCAAGGCCATGACGCCTACAAGGAATTCATGATATACTTTCTCACTCGACTCGCGGAAGAAGCAGTTCGGCTTGATTTGTGTAGCGACTTGCTTCACTTCATGTTAAGCAAGATCAGTCGTCGCTTGAGGAAGCTTGGTCCGTCCACATCCGAGTGGCTTTCCAATTTGGTGTTAGATACATGCAGCCGCGTCCGGTACCTGCTGGACACCAGGTGGGAGCAGGTGAAAGCTGTGCAGCATGTGCCCTTACTCCGCGCGTTCTCTAAGCTCGACCTCGCGAATGATATACAGCTATCATTGCTCTCCAGCCGCAAATACCTTTCCAATCGTCTCTCGAACCACGATAACACACGTTTTGTACCCTTTCGCCCCGACCATCACGCTCGAGGCAGTTTGCGCGACTTTCTTTCGGTCGACGATACATTTTTTAAAGGACCGTTCCATGCGGATCCGTTCCTCGTCCTATATGACGTCGAGAAGGCAGTCGAGGGTGGGATCGACGCATGGGTTACTGGCGCCATGGACATGGATCAAGCTTCTACCAAGCTCGAGTCATTACTCAGGAAATACTCGTCTGCAGCGTTGAAAATGTATTCAGACAACCCGGAGCAACTGTCGACCATGCTCTTGACAACCATGGAGCTTTGGGTTGCACTGGACGTTATCGCCACCCAGAAAATTCCTCTACTACACGAATTTTCACCCGAGATCCCAGTCGCTTTCATGGAGAAGCTGTTACTTCGCAAGGGTTCCCAAATCTGCCGACTTCAGCGGTTGCACCGATATCTGCATCGTCGCCATTCAAGGTCCAAATCTGAATCGTCGGTTTTTTCTTCAGACATTTCAGAAGAGACGTTTTCGGTTCGATATTTCAACCAGTCGTCACATCTTAAACGTCTCAAGGGTCGTATCGAAGAAGCCGCGAAGGGAGAGGTTGAAAGAAAGATTGTAGAGCTCGAGAAGGCCAATGATCAGCACACAAGGTTGGGGCGCGAAGTTGAAGCGCTCCCTCACAGCTCTTTGGCCTCCTCAGACGGCATCCTGCATTATTCCGTTGGCTGTAACAGATGCGAGCTCGAGTCGAGTCTCAACTCGATGAAGATAGATGTTTACGAGTGGCCTCTTCCTGAAGACGAGCTTCGGGCAGCTGTCGTCGTCTTCGAGCTCGATTGTCCAATCACCTTCAACATGTGGCGTGCCGCAACGTTCCATTTCCTCGTGGATATATGCTCCAAATGTTCTCGAGGGGCGCGATCGCACTCCCTCTCCGACTATCCTGAATTACGGCCCTACTTTGTCAAGCATCCTGCATCCAGAATTAGTCTCGGTTTTAGTACACCCCCGACTGGGAGCAGAGGAGTTCCCCTACCGGCTACTAAAGAGCAAGTGTTAGTACCAAGCTCACTGAAATTTTTCCTGGCAGACACTCGCACACATGTTCCCGTCGAGAAGGCACTCACTGGCATTAGTATTGATCGGTTTTGCGTGTACAAGCTTCAAGCAGGCCCATATCAAAATCTTCAACTGTGGGTTGATTCCACTTCCCATACTTCGAACGACGTTCTGGCGAACCAGGCATATTGCCACAAAGATCTATCTGTCCACGAGTTCATATCCTTTGGCCATCTGCGTAGTGGTGGACTACTCCAATGGCTTAACGTCCTCCGTGAACTTCGGGATCGCTCGTTGAGCTTTCGTTGTGTCGACGTTCACTTTCTGTTAGCTCGGGCGACCACCGAAATTGGACTGCTCAAATCAGGAGAACTGAAATGGCATGAAGAACTCTCCGGCGCGTCTTTCGGTGCTGCACTCGTAAACGAGCTGGAAACGCTGGTCGGCGACATCGAGGGAAACTGGTTGGAAGGGGTAACAATGAATACTATTTCGTTTCTGCTCGGTCGGCTACTCGCTTCCGAGCCTGATGATGACACTACAGAACGTGCTGTCGAACTCCTCCGTTCTGTCCGCACGAAAGTGTTCGCCTGGGTCATAGAACTGTCGGACAAGGTGATGAGAACGCCAGGAGATAATGAACTCCGTGATCTCTTGCGGGACACTGCTGCCATCTGCCGGAGCACATTTGACGTTGACCTCCGCATGATTCAGCATCTACTTTGGTCTGCAGAAGACGTCAAGGTGTTCGTCATTTGTGCTATACTTTTACATGACAACAAGTCAACAAAAGCGACTTCTCTTTCCTTGTATCCCCGGCTACTCCTTGATCGTGATTGCCGCCTCTCAGTGGCTCTTGAGCATACTCTGTCTAGCCTCATCCAAGCGGACACAAGTGATGAAGGGATCAATGAAGCCGTTCGGAAGGTTTGGCCTGACTACCGGCCTGGATCTAAGTGGACCCCACTCCCAGACCCAGATTCCCGGTGGTTCTTATGCACGACTGCGTCAACGACGAGTCAATCTGCCCAAGTCGTACAATTTAACGTGTTGAACGGCTTACTTTTAGTGGATGGGAAGCCGCTTGGTCGACTTCCACATGCGATTACCCAGCACTCGTTGTATATCGATATTTTTGGCGAGGTACATTTCGCAATTTCGAAGAGATATGCAATTCAACTGTTCTCTTTAGCAAGTACTCGATGTGATCCCGAGTGATATCCCTGGTATGGATTATTCGACGCGAGGTTTGATCTCCAAACACCGGGTGAGTATTCATGCAGTCTATGGTAACTTTAATAATTCATCGTGTTTTCAGGTGTACTTCACTCTTCGAGGAAAAGATCTCGTCATACGTGCGAAACAAATGACCACACGTTACTCAGAAATCATTGAGCTTATCCCTCGACACAAACTGGAGAATGACATACCTGCCGTACTCATCAAGGGGCATGTTCATTGGTTGAATCTAACCACATCTGTCATGGAAATTCGTCCCATGGACCAGCGTTGGCAGTACTCGTCAGAGAATTGGAACGTCGACTGTACACCCGGGAAGTATCGCATGTACAAAGGTCACATACACCTCGTAGACGTCCATAGCCAAACGTGGACCATTATCTCTGGTCTCTTGAAGCCCCTTGATGACCCGAAGAATCTCATTATCACCGTATCCCCGGCTGATACCAAAAAACCTTCGTCGTCACTGCAACTCTCCGTCTCATTGCCCCGATATGGTTTATCATTTTATGTCGACGAAGACAAGGACCTTCAATCACACAATATGCGGGGGATGGTATATGACTCGGACCAATCTATCGGGACCTTCATTGGATTGAAAAATATGCTAGTATTTCGGCCTAAAGCCCTTGCAAGGGAGTTCATTCCACGATGTGTCCTCATTCCGGAGGGCCTAGTCTCCTTCCGAACAAATGCAAATGGGCATCACGTCGATGTTGAGATTGACACTCACGAAGAGTCCACGCTTCAACGGCTCACGTATCAGCTGTACAAGGTTGATACTGACATTGGTTGCCTGACAGGGAATGTCAGTTTGACGAATAAGCTGTACCGTGCATATTTACATGCTCTTACGAGCAGTGGATATAGCACTGATCCGCTGACGGGAAGGTCGGGTACAGAGGAAGCGTTAGCTATCCTTCGTTCAGCTGGCTGTATGTCTATCATGAAGGTTAGTCCCCGCGACGCGGAGTTGCTTCGATCGATCGCGTCGCTGTGCCCGGCTCGGTCCTTTCATCACCGCAACAAGAACACTCAAGTCATCGATTGGCTCGATCTCCCCATCCGATCTCAGAGTCACCAACTCTATCTCGCGGCAAAGGCGATCAGGGACCATTGCAAAAAGATACAACTCTTTCACGATGGCTGGAGTGCGGAGCTTCTTCAAGAATTGCCCGCACACGACGATGTATTGTTTCGTCGCAGCTGGCTTCGGACGATGTATCTCTTACCGTCAGAGGTATCAGAGAAACGGGTTAATTACGATGTGGTCTATCTTTCTCGCGATATTTTGACATCTGACTCGGCGGAACACCGATGTTATGTGGCGGCGACCACCGTTTTTAAAGGATCCCTTGACACCGCAGCCATCACCGTAACAGATATACCGGCGCTCTCCGCAAAATGGAAGGGTATATTGAACAGCAATGTACCTTTGTCACTCACATACGACAGTTCATGGTTGAACCCCCAGCTTTCAACATTATGGATCAAGCTGTACAACCTTTGTCGGAATGCGACCTCCCAGGACCAGTACAAGTTACTTTTCTCTATTCCCGCTATGGTATACGGTTCACCCGGCCTCGCCAATATTGTCCCAACACTGCTAGCATTCGCGATCGACCCCCTGTTCCGCTCGGAAAATCCCCCAAGTCACTTTGGTTTTGATCTCTCAGATGGTTATGAACCCACTCGAGAGGCAGTGTTTCGATGTGTTCAGTCTTCTGCGAAAGAACTCTGGCTCTGTCCTGAGAACTCCATCCCTGCAACATGGAATGAAACCACCCGAAAATTGAAAAACCGTCGACTTAGGGCATACAATGCTCGCATCGACAAGGATTCTCGCGCAGTAATCGCACAAGTACAGGCATCCTGGCCATCTGCGGATCCCCCGGTGACTACGCTGGGCGAGGAATCGTACGATTTAGCGGGCTTAAGGAATGGGCTTCGAGCACTTTACGACAGCTGCAATTGGAATATCTTGCTCAGAGAACATCTCTTCCGTGTTAAAGCTATCCTTTTCAACCTCACATCCCGCGCGCAACCTTCTCCAGCATTTTCATCCCCATACACGTTCGATCCCGCTCGAGACATTCGCTTTCGCACGCCTTGGTCCTTGACCTTGACCCAACTCATGTTTACCCGACCTGCTCCATTACTCACGGCACGCGAGCCAAGTCTTCGCTTCGCCGTCGCAGCTGAGGCGATCGCATCTTTCTCAGGAACATCTGACCTCTTCCGCCTTATATCCAACATCGGAGGGGATTCAAAGGATATTTTCCAACATCAGTATGCAAGTGACCTTCACGCGAGTGCCACCCACTTTTTGGAGCAGGAACGACCGTCCCCCTCGATACGTCAGATTGCGATTGAGGAACTCTCGGACGAGGCGATTAAACTCATTGTCGACGATTATGAAGACCGCGGAAGTCGAGTAATGGAGGGTTTGGTTGAACTTCGAACGATCTTGGGACCGATTGGGGCTAGTGATCACGCTTTAGAGAAATCCGGTCAATGGCCTTGCATCACGCTCGATGCGATCTTTAGATGCATCTCGTCTACCTCGCCTATCAAGCTGGCGGACCCATGGAAGAAATATATCATTCGGCTGGTGATATTGATGCTGGAGTTTCAACGCTCACGACGGCTCCTTCGTCTCGTAGTCGAGGGTCCCCTTGAGGAGTTATACCGGGAGTTCACTGAGAATGTGGGATTCGACGGATGGGATCCCGAAGCGGAGCCCGACTGGCTTCTAATCCAGGTAAGTTTTTCCTTATTCATCGTATGTTCAGCTTCAGATGTTTGTCATGTCCAGTTACAAGGTGATTTTCTCGTGCGTCGCGTTCAAGTCGAGGTCGCCAACGAGATGGTCTCGCCGAGTTCGGAAGCGAACACGGCAATGCAACTCAACATGGGCGAGGGAAAATCATCTGTCATTGTGCCGCTATCTGTCGCCAAACGGGCTGACGGTAACCAGTTGG
>JBBPMM010000317.1:0-31141 GCA_038090335.1 Solioccasus polychromus
GTAGCCAAGAGTATGTACTATCTTTCTCTCCAGCAAAGCTTGGTGTGATTATTCCAGGTGATTGCAGTGCGCTTCGCGCACTGCATCAGGGTTAGTTATTGAAAGGGTTTTGGAGGTCACTGTAAGAGAAGTGATCACTCACAGCCTAAGTGTGAAGTTGAAAAAATCCGTGAAGTAAAATGAAAGCAGAAAATAACTTACCAGCTAATTGCACCCCAGGAGGAATCATATTAAATAGTGAGTGCAACAAGAAAAGTACAGATCAGACCACCACTTACAGACTGTAAAAGTCATAAGAAAAATATAATATGTCAGAGAGATGAAAATGAATATACAAGATTGATAACCACTCACTTTCTTGATTGGATCCAATAAGAATAATCAGAGATGGAAAAAGGACAACAGTAGCTCACCCACTAGATGGGATAATAAATTCAGTACAATAATCATCAATTCAACATAAATGATCACTTACATCCTAGAGATGATGTGAATATGACAAAAACAAAGTAACATCCTGTGATTACTCACAGACTGGTGAACATGCAAAAAGATATATGGCTCTAGTAAACCAACTCTAAAAACAGGGACTCAAATTACTCACAATCTGTGGGAAAAATATGGTGCATGAGACCAGGTTAGACCATGAGTCAACAATTACCAACAGTCTACACAAAATGAACATTGATGTTGAGAAGGCAGAAATAATAAAAACCAAGCACTGACACCAGACTATGTTGGATATGATACAGTGTGTGAGGTATAAAAAAAACAAAATACATAGGACACTTACTTTCTATATACAGTAGAGCTCAATGGATGAATGAGATACAAAAGTGGAAATTCAATTTTACTCACGGACTTGGGGAAAGCAAGAATGATGTAGTTGGTGGATAGTAAAGGCAGGGAAACATCATATACTCACATCCTAGATAATTACAGAGAAGCAAGAGTCATAATAGCAAATCACAAAGGAAAATCACATCCTGTGTAAGATGTAATAGGTTGTGATGGTGCATAGATTGGATGGACAGAAAACATTGAACCACTCACTTTCTAGATGGGGGTCAATTAGAACCTGAAGAAAACATTTCAGTGGCTACTTACTTTCTGGATTGTGTCAAAACATTCAGGAAGATGGTATGGAAACCAGAGATTAACCATCACTCACAAACTGTATGAAAGGATCCAATGGAAACCACATAGTTGGCATTGTGGTAAAAAAAAAAATCAAGAATTAAGGGCCAACTCACATCCTAGATGCAAGAAATCAGATGAGATGTAAAAGTGAGCTGAAACTTACCAACTAAGTGAAATAAATATATGCTCTGTAAGGTGTTTCAACATTCACTCACAACCTAAATCCAATACAATAATCATGGTGGACTATGGAAGAAGGGACCAAGATTCACTTACTTTCTGGATAGGAGAAAATCAATGGTATAATTAAAACGTCCAGGGGAAGCAGATTTCAAAGGATCACTGACAGCCTTGATGGAATATATGGTAGTCAATATGATTAGTCAGGCCTAATTAAAATGAGGTTCTCACATCCTAAGTGTATAGAGAGAATCAATTGCCAATAAGTCAGAGTTGAACCTCTGTATTCTATTACTATCACATACCAACTTGATGACACAAGGTAAGAATAATGCAGTCAGCAAGCCGGACTGTAAATTGAAGAGCAGAAGAGAGCTTACTCGCTAGATAAGGTGTACGAAGGAGGAGTGGTATGAGGAGGATGTAGAGACACAACTGAACAAGTACCCACTTTCTAGAAGGGGTACAGAGAGATAGATGAGCTATCAAATGGAGAATTAAAGATTGCATACGGTCTGGATGAATTACGAAAAGAGCCATGAGATACAGAACTAGACACACAGCAGATACTCACCGGCTGGATGGAATATCACAAAGGTGGATTGAGTCAAAATAGCACCAAAGAACCGATTATATGATTACTCACGTCCTACGTGTGAAGAGCGTGATAAATATAGGAAGGGAAATTATGCGAGTTAGGCGAGAAATCTTCACCAGCTATATAAGTAATATGTGAAAACCCAATGGAACTCGTGAGATGGCCATAAAAAATAAAAATCTGGTGACCGCTCACATCCTGGAGACAGAGATCATTCAAGTCACTCGCATATTGATGTATTCCTTCCATCATCACTCACAAACTGATTCAGTTCGAAATGAAAAATACAATCAGTAAAGAGGAGGTAAAAGAAGGGAGTGAGGACACGACCGACTTGCTAAATTAGATGCGACGATGATGATAGGACTTTTAACATGACAATGAAAGAATAAATCTGTGATGACTTACTTTCTAATAACTATTATGAATTGTCACGGTAGTAGACGTCCAAAATGGTCCCTTACCAGCTAGATGCAACACAATAATAGAAGGATGAGTAGAGAGACGGCGATAATATTGTTCAATGATTGGTATTACTCACAGCCTGCAGGCCGGTTTATCAATCATCATGTCCCCATCCATGTTATGATTCGAACGCCACTTACTTTCTAATAAACCATCAGCTGTCTACTACTAGTAGTCGATAAAAAACGCAATGCAATTTTTTACCTCCATTCTGCTGTACTTGCGCCCGTTATGATAAATGGTTTCCGTAGAGGTGAAGGTCGTTGTGCAAGATCGATTTGATCAATAAGTAACACTCGAGGCCCGATAAGGCAAGCCGGGTGCGCCATTCCACGTGAGCAACCACTGAGTTGTTGATGTATTTAAGACTCGAGTTGCGTCAATAATTTACTCATTGTAGGCCTGCATTGATCCAAAAAAAAAATATCGAGGTACTACACGGCCCCGTTATCCATGCTCCTATATGCCAGTGGAGCTGCAGAGATTCGTTAGTACTATTCTCGCGGCTTGCCGGAGCCACTACTACACGCATTGTGTCGTCTAACTATATAATATCATTCTCGCAATTCATCAGCTGTAGATAGACCTCACCTTTATAGTCGCTTCGCCTCAAAGCGTCCAGACCCACCGAAAAGATGGTCTTGAAGGGGAAATGTTAGAGCTTAACCATGTCGGATAGAATGTAACAAAGGCAGGTGTCAATCTTTTCTTAGTAGTTAGTACTTGAAGGAGATGATCCGGAGTAATAAAACCGTATTCGCACATGTCTTCAACGTTGTCACTGGGTTCTTGATCGGATGCATTCATCGTGGTCATGAAACGGAGCCAAGGAGTGGCTCGAGCTTGGAAAATGGTTATAAGTGTGATATTCATATACTGAAATAATCGTCCTCGAAGTCTCCGACGAAACAAAGCCGATTAACAAGAAATCCCCGCAAATGCTCGAATCGTCGACGGCCGGAGAAACTAGCTGATTGAGCGTCTCGGGTGAGAGTCAGCTGGCCCACTTACCAGTTTTCCTGTCACGAATACAGTTAACAAACGGTTGTGCACATAGGGAGAGCGAGGCCAATCCTGCTTTGAGATTGATGTCGTTCCAGATAGCCTAATTCTGTAAAGCACAGTTGAATAAAGCATAATAAAAAATGTCGCCGAAAACTACCCGTGTGAGATGGAATCCAGTACTTGGTATAATACCACTCTTCTCAACTTCGAGTTGTTCAGAGTCGAAGAGTCCGACTTGGTCGGCATGAAGTTGGTTATTTGTTCGTATTTGCATTTGTACCTTCTTGACAAGACATCACGGTGCTGATGCGTGCACCGACGGTCGATGTAGGACGAAAGTCTTGGTTGAGTTTGAGCTTTCACTGGCTCCGTTGAACGCTGTGTACTTCTACATCAGTATATCAAATAAACATCAATCCCCTCCGAGCCGGCGTTGGATAAATCATCGCAAAATGGAGATGGCGACGTTGAAACTCTTCCCCCCCTCCTCACCACCGCTCCCACCAACACATACATACCAGCGAATCATAGGTTTGCAGTTGTCGGCATGGATACCATCGAACTAATCATCGAGATTGAGTAAATGAAGAACTACCCCCCCTTCCACAGCAGAGATATTGAACAACATCATCAGCATTATGGCGAAGTCAGGCATCACTTAGTTCGCGAAGCTGAGAAGGTTAAAGGAACAGTGGTCGAACAGAGGCGGATGGAGGATATCACAGACGTGACTGAACGTAGTGGGAGTGGAGTTGCAGACCGCTCGTGCTGAAAAGGTTAGCACCACAGGAACGACGGATAATTTCTGCACACACATTTATCTATTTTTTGCACCCCTTCACTACCGACTGCACGTGTTTATTCCTGTAAGCTGCAATGAGCCCGAGATATAAACACAGCCGATGGCCCGCACTAGCTCTGATTCCAGCTCTAAGTGTCTAGGACATGTATGGCAAGTCGTCTTTGTAAAAAAAAGCTATGGGAACTATACCCAAATGACAATTCCATAGCCATCGGGTGTGGTCTGGAGTGGATGAAAGTGAATGTAAATGCGTACTATCGAGAAAGTCATCAGCGAGAGTTTTCCCAGTCTGTAGATTACTTCAAAGCCGCATACGAGGTTCTCTGTTTCATCATACAGATAGTTGGTTCAAATATTTTGTAGCTGTACTTTTGCATTGGGAATGATAGCATATATGGACTGGATACTCACATGACATCCTCGGTTTGCTCTACCCTCAGTGTCCAGCCCACCCCAAGTCCAAGCTTCACGAGACAGCGGGGATGCTGATAGGAAAAGTGGTATGCTAATTGTAACACGTGAGGAAGAAACAAATGTATTCTGAAATCTGTCATTGAGAGGCAAGTATATGCACACAGACACGACCAATTGACTATTTACCACGTCGCCAGCAATTCGTTTCGGCGGATGCAAGCAACATGCCCGACTCGTGCGGAAATATTCTAAACGCCTTCTTTCCATCGTCATCGATGACAGTAAGCGTGTGGGACATGATCCCGTTCATGGCAGTGAATTTAAGCCGGTGTCCTTTCTATGTGCCCATCAACTATGGGGTCGAGAAAGAGAAGTGACAGACGCACGTAAAGCTAGTACACACCTGGACCCCATTTTCCCTGCTTGTACAGAACTTTTCTCTTTTTCGCCGGACATCTCCCGTCTTCCAGAACTGTTCATGACTCTCATCCGCGTCTCGTCGTTGCTCGTATCCAGTGTCAAATATTGTGAGTACGCCGGTATTCAAATCTGTCCAGCAGAGTCCTGAGAGGCGCGAGAGGAGGAGAATCTAGACGCCAAGACGACACGAGCGAGAATGGTATGCGGGGGTGCGTTGGGGCGTCGTTGCTGATTAAGGTTCATGGGCAGACTCTGATTTGTTACACGATGACGGGCCTCCCACCGGGAACTGCCCCAGTCAAGGCCGAGTATGTCCAACTTCATTGCAACCTCGGTATCCTAACAGCAATCGATATGCAGGTTTCTAATTAGCAACGTTGCACGACCAACTGCCGACGATGACGCCGCAGAAGGATCCACGTCTCATACTGGATACTCCGTTGACGTCGCAGACACCGACGTGAATCCAGGTGGACGCAAAAAGTTGTCGAAACAGCAGAAAAAGGCCCACAGGGGTGCCAACAAGGGCAGGAGGTTTGGTAAAGTGCGAGATGAGCTCGAGCTTTGCTGGCGCGTCGCCAACGGGACAGTGTGCGAGCACGGATCAGAGTGCGTTTTTCTTTGGTCTACTCGGTACGTTGCCGATCGGTGTATTTCCAGATGCAAGTTCACGCACGATATTTCTGCGTATCTCGCTGCAAAGCCAAGAGATATCAAGTTGCCGATGGCGAGCAGTATCAAGACCGTCCCGCCATTCGTTACGACGGACGTCGATGGCGAATCTGCAGCTACGTCTTCTCTCGTTTTCAACACTATGTGCCCAGGTTTCGAAGAAATGGGCGAATGTCGCCTTGGGCTCAAGTGCAGATTCCTAGGCGCACATGCACGCGTGGACGAGCACGGCACGGTCGAATTGATTACGAACGAGGATAAAAAGGCTAGAATCGCTCCAGGCAATGCAGAACTCAACCAGGTGAGCCAGGAAACTCTCAAGTTACTTCGTCAGAACAAGGTGTGTGCGAACTTTCCCTTTGGGATTTCGTTCAACTGTGAAATAGTACCCGAGACCCATAACAGACGCGTACCTCAGAGATATGGAAGCCGGAAAGCAACCAGACGAGGATGCAGCTGCCCCAGAAGAACAAGTCGTTGTGCAGACCGACGAGATAATAAAGAAACGGACCGGCGGTGTATCAGATCAGATAGACAATCCAGACGTGCCAATGCGTTTCTCTGAAAAGAAGAGGCTACTCTGGTCGGGAAAAACCTGTGAGATCATTCTGATGCCAACCCTGATACGTTCTCATCCTTGTCCAGACCTCGCTCCTCTCACGACCGTCGGAAACCTGGTGGGTAGAACACTCCATTTCAAGCTCACTTCTGAAAACGCGACGTTGCTAGCCGTTCCGGAGACTATGCGTGACTCTGGGTGCAGATATAACCTGCGGAGAAAGTGAGTCTCGTCTTGACCCCCGCTTCGACTCGCTCGAATGTATGTACTCTAGTGGGCCTTGCGACGTCGTTCCTCACCTCTTCCCGCGAAGAATGGTCCCTCATCCGTCGACACCCCTCGGAAACCATCTTTGGCGTCCAGCTCGCGGGCAACAAGCCGTCGACGATGGTCCCGACCGCCGAAGTCCTCGGTAGAGAATTCGCGAGTGGCATCGACTTTGTCGATATCAATTGTGGCTGCCCCATCGATCTCGTGTTTAAAACCGGCAGTGGATCCGCTCGTGCGTTTCCCCTACAATCATTGCGTTCACTTCTAACAGTTCATATCGGACAGTCCTTGATACGCCCGCCAAACTTGGCCGGATTATCGTCGGGATGAACAAGGCGCTCGGAGACATACCTGTGACAGTCAAGCTCCGCACAGGCGTCAAAGAAGGGCGCAACAATGCACACAAACTCATGCCTCGGTTGGCTTGCGAGTGGGGCGCCGGCTGCATCACGGCAAGCATTCTTCCCCTTTCTTCCCCTTCGCGTGCGCTAACGGGTACGGATATGCAGCTGCACGGTCGGACACGCCAGCAGCGCTACACCAAGCTTGCAGACTGGGGTTACATCAAGGAATGCGTTGACGCCGTCCGAGCGCGCGAAGCTGACCAAGGATGCGAGTCTTGTCCTTTCTTTCTATCACTCGACTGACACCCTTGTTCGGCTAGTGTCCCCCATCCCCATCTTTGGCGGCGGCGACTGCTTCTCTTCCCAGGACTACTGGGAGAAAGTCAACGCCTCGGGCGTCGATGGCATTATGATCGGGCGCGGCGCACTCATCAAGCCATGGATATTCACCGAGATTCACGAACGCCGGGAATGGGACATTAGCGCCAGAGAACGGCTTGAGCTCGTGCGCAAGGTCCGTTGCGTCTCCTACCCCCTCACCGCCATCGTCTGAAGCGGACGACAGTACGCCGAGTTTGGATTGTCCCATTTCGGGACAGACACGGTCGGCGTGAACAAGACTCGTCGGTACCTGTGCGAAGCGCTCTCATTCCAGTATCGCTACATACCCATCGGTTTACTCGAACGGCTTCCGGCGTGCATCAACGAGCGTGCGCCGGCTTTTCAAGGTCGGGATGAACTCGGTGTGTTTCACGCTTGGTGTGAGGGAGGGGGACTGACGAACATTGGTACAGAGACGCTCTTTGCGAGCCCCAACAGCGAGGATTGGGTGAGGATCTCGGAGATGTTTCTCGGGCCTGCGCCTGAGACGTGGTCGTTTATACCAAAACACAAGAGCAATGCTTACGGGGAAGACAGTCAGGGATGACTTCCTACTTTGGCTGCGTGACCCCCTTCCTTATGCTGGTATGCCTCTTGATCCGTAATATCATTATACCCCGATGATGACCTGATAATGATGTGACACCAGGTGTCAGTGGTAATGTTTACGTGCTTTGTGTTTGTCCGTATTTTCGCTGAGTTGTGCTACGATCAACTCCGTGTGACCCTCGCTAGGGTTCAGCGCTAGCGCTCAGCCGTGCTAGTAAAACCCGCAGCTTAGGGTCGTTGATGCTGTAGTCGACATGGGTACTCTCTCCCATCTCCATATTCCCGTCTCGGTTCTTCTCGCTTTTATTTCTTTGCGACAGTTGTACACAGTATGTCGCTTTTGACTTATCAAATTTGCCAATTTAGCTGAGAGTGCGTGCAGCAAGTGATACACGAGTTCGATCAAATTAAATTGACCATCGTCAACAGTGAACTCGAGTGATGAGTTCGGCACAGTGCACACGTTTAACCCTTATCCAAGACAATTTAGAGCTAGATAGCAAACCTTGATTTGCCTCATGCTGATAGCCCCACCCAGGTAACCGAGGAAAACCAGATAAATACCAGTCTCAGAAACTGCCAACCTTCATCTTCCCTTATGATTCGCCTTCGTCTGCTATTCATCTTCCTCTTACTATGTCACGTCGTACAAGGACTCGAATTACAATGCGTGAATGACCTCGGGGACTGGAGTATAATAGATGTCAGTGACATCACAATCCCTGATGGAATGCAAACGCGCAGTTTCTGGAGTCTACTGGCAAGTTGCCTGCTGACTCTGTTGATATGCGTATGGAACGCCATCCACCCCAATATCGCCCCGATCCACCAAAGGTGGTATGTGACCTTGTGGGAAGACACAAAACTCGTCCTATCAGCCTTTTTTGCCCCGGAGATGACCCTTTCCCGCGCTGCTGAAGAGTGGCACGAGGCTCGCCGGATAGCCAAGGAGAGACATGGTGTGTTTTCAAGTCCGACAACAGCGATTCGATTATACCATCTAACAAAACTTTGTTCAGATGAAAGCATTCCTTGGTCTACGACGCACAGCTTCTTTGCAGAGATGGGCGGTTTCGTCTATTATGAGAATGAGAACGATTCGCGCACGATCAACTCCGCCGAATACTGGAAACTTTGCAGCGAGGGGAAGATATCGTATCCGGCAATTACAAAGGAGGAGATAAAGGACAAGAGCAAAGCAGATGCACTAGGAAAAGGCCTCCTCTTCCTTCAGCTATCCTGGTTTACGATTCAAGTTGCTTTTCGCCTTTCGATTGGTCTCGCTTTCACACTCGTCGAACTGGACACGGTCTGCATGGCTGTTCTCACCTTCCCACTTATTTTTTTTTGTGGAACAAGCCTCTCCGTGCCGAATGTCCCCACATTTTCTATCCGCCTCAGTCCGTGCGAGACACCCAGGAGGGCACACTATCGTAAGTGTTTTCTTTTTTCGCGTGATGAGAACCATACTAATATTTAATGATAATACCCAGGTCGGATGAACCGAGGCCAGGACTCAGCTCGACTGCCGGCATACGAGAAATGGCCCGAAACGTTAATGGGGAAGAAATAGAACTCCTCGCAAATGTTCGTACTCTTCGATCGTAACATTCATCTGTGTATACAGGATCTCAATCTTTTGGATCAGGTGAACTCGAACTCAACGGGTGCTCACCCTCTTCCGCGTGCTGGTCGCAGCGCAGTCACGACGCTTGCATTTTACTTCTCCTGCATGATTCTTGTTGCTCTGCCTGCGCTCGGATGGCTCATATCCTTCCCAACTAATATGGAGAAAGATAT
This sequence comes from Solioccasus polychromus, assembly GCA_038090335.1. Classification (NCBI taxonomy): domain Eukaryota; kingdom Fungi; phylum Basidiomycota; class Agaricomycetes; order Boletales; family Boletaceae; genus Solioccasus; species Solioccasus polychromus. Next base: position 9,600 of record JBBPMM010000317.1, read on the forward strand.
ATGGGGTGCCATATCTATTGGCTTGTTGTTAGCATCGATCATCTTCACCTTTGTCTATCTTCCATTGCATTTCGCCTTCAAATTGTGCAAGAGAATCCGACGGAAGCATAGGAAGCAGGATACCACGAGTCGCTCTCCACTCCTGGTACTTCGTATATTGGTTATATCCAGAGTGGTCCTCGTTGCATTGGCGCTTGCAAGTATTCGTATGCAGCCTTGTTCTGCCTACCTGACGATCCCCTGGATAAACTACGTTCCTCATCTCTAGGAAATAGTGTGCAGTGACGGGCGCTGGGCACTCGAGCATGCAGCCAGTATCTTCGTGCAAACAGTATGCATTCCGTTCGTGTTGTACATATTTACGTCCTGGACCCGAGGCTTTGTTCGGAAGAGTGTTGAGTTGGTCGAGAGGCGATTGTTGGGATCCACGGCCACGATCACGATCTGACACATACCGTATATCTGGAACTGTATGGTACCGTCAATGATTCACTGATATCTTTTTTCCCAAGCACACGCTTGGACCCCTGCCTCTGTTCATAAAGATCACTGACTGGAGCTAAAGACTCCGCCGCTGACAACAGGCGAGATCCGAGCTTTTAGGCGCCGGTAGTACATCGTGGGATGTATTGGTCTGAAAGAAATATACATAAAGGGGAGTGGGACCCATACTTCGATGGCCGTGATTGCGATTGTTCAAAACGAAAAGCGGAGATGATTTGCTGTAATTAAAAATGAACGCATCAGAAGTCCACGGTCCGTGACTGTCGGGATTACTTTCTTTGCATCATTGTGCGCTCCTGAACCTAGGCAAAGAAGCCTGATAGAGTCCGCTTACGATGCGTTTCCTGGCAGTAGGTGGCGGGGCGATGTCGATTTGATCGTGATTCGAATTTTCATGTCCGTGTCACGCGGCGTGTGGAACATCCACCCACGAAACGCCGGAAGACGAAGCAAGGTAAAACTCGTAATTTCAAATAAGTTCATCCTAACAGCCCTCGACTTTTCTTAAGTCTCCCTCGTTGCACTGACCACTCACTCCACGCGTATACCTCCAGCGTGAGAAGTATAGCAATGTCAATTTAGTTCAATTTAATAGTGGAAACTTCAGGTCAACGCCAGCCGCAAGCGGCCCGCGGTAATTCCTGAGGAATAAGAGCGGTACGTTGGTACACTTTTGATGTATTTCATTCCACATATAGGAACTTCCATCATTTCCAGCAGCGAGCAGTAATTCCCGATATCAGGACAACTCGATTACTCGCGAGCTAGACTCGGAAACGTTCAAGTTCATTCATTTCTTGCTGAAACGTATGCACCGAAGTGAGCCTGGCCGTGACCTCTTTCTTCCTGTGGAGAATGGTTCCTCGTTCGACATCCCTTAGAAACCGTCTATAGCGTCCAGCCCGCGATCTCAGCAGTGAATTCGTGAGGGACATCGACTTTGACACTATGTCGATAATATCAGTTGTATCTGCCCATCGACCTGGTATTTAGATCCGGTGGTGGATCCGCTCGCAGTACGTTCCCCCACCTCCATCCCCAATATCGGACGGTCTTCAACATGCCTATCACACTAGTTCGAATCATCGTTGGGCTAAACAAGGCGCTCGGAGACATACCGGCGACGGTCAAGCCTCGCAGGCGTCAAAGAAGGGTGCGACAATGCATACAAGCTCATGCTTCAGTTGGTCTGCGAGCGAGGCGCTGGTCGCATCGATATATCCCTTTCTCTTTCTCGCGCGCGCGCACCGACGGTCCGGACGCAATGCTGCCAGTGAGGCTCGACTTTGGGCCCGGGGGTCTCGTCCCGTTTGTCGTAGTCGGTCCCCATCCTACCGTGTCTCTACCGGGGCGTGTCTAGCGCGGGCCCCCCCTCGACAGTCACACGCGCCAGCAGCGCTACACTAAGCGCGCAGACAAGGAGTGCGTCAACGTCGTCCGGGCGTGCTAAGCCATCCAAGGATGCAAGCTCACCCCCCCCCTCCCAGTTCTCTATCGCTCGTCTGACACCCCTGTACTACACAGCGACCCCAATCCACATCACTGGTGGTAACGATCAGACGCGGCGCGCTCATCAAGCCATGGGCATTCACCAGAATGCACGAACGCCGGGAATGGAACATTAGCACCAGACAACGGCTTGAGCTTGCGCGCAAGGTCCGGGCCTCCTCCCTCATCGCCATCAGCATGCCGAGTTTGGATTGTCCCGTTTCGCGACGGACGTGATCGGTGTGAACAAGATGCGTCGAAGCAATCTCGCTCCAGTATCGCTACGTGCCCATCCGAGCGCCGGCTTTTCAAGGTCGGTATGAACATGGTGCATTTCATACCTGGTGTGAGAGGGGCTAGTGAACATTTGTGCAGACACGCTCCTTGCGAGTCCCAACGGCCAGAATCGGATGAGGATCTCGGAGATGTTTCTCGGGCCTGCGCCGGGGACGTGCTGTTTACGCCAAAACACGAGAGCAATGCCTATGGGTGAAGGTATCAGGGCGAGCACGTTGCCAACTTGGGGTTCTCGGCGTTAGAAAATACGACGATGAATAGTATCTGAATAAACCGAAAGATGACAAAGGGGGTATAATATACACCAATCAAGTGACGAGCTTCTTGATCGCCTCAGCACGCGCGAGGTATTCTTCCATGTTTGCCCGAATGGCAACCCTCGTCGGCTCGTTTTTTTCATCTGCAAACAGTAAGATGACAACATGCTGGTCTGTAAGGACGCTAATACCCACGCTTGTGCGCGAGCATGAAATAGTCGAACGCGCCGTTGTAAAGCTCAAACGCAGAGCGATAGTTGCCTTTGGTATCCTGTTGCACTGCGCGTCGAGTGATTTCAATTGCGGTCTGGATAATGGGGAGGCGTCAGCGTCGTTCGTGTCACAGTTGATGATACAGTACCTGCAAAAAGACTGCCTCGGGCGCACGAGGCGGCCCTTGTCCGGGGCCACGGTCGACATTCCTCTCCGTCAGTGACCCCTTTTGTGCGTCCATATATTCCTTGATCGATTCCGCCCTCGACAAGTATTCACCGACCTGCGAGAGTATCAACGTCCTCGATTGTTCGTTTGACACATCTATACTGCCCTTTTGTGAGTTCGGATTCGAGAGTGAGCGTCACTGATACACAGGAGACACGCACATCGCTGCGCAAACATGAAATAGTCCATACATTTCATGTACTGCGTGTACGCTCCCAACAAGTCTCGTGCTGCGTCGGCCTCGATGGCTTGTTTGGCACACCTGAACGCTTCCTATGACGTTGTCACATGTATGCGTCAGCGGGCGAAATATACAATGTTGGAGTATACTGACGTCGAGAATCGCCGACTGCGGCGAAGCACGGTCACCTCGGGCCATGTCGGTGGCTGAACTAGCGCCGCCTGTTAATACCGCAGGCCGCTTCCGCGCACTGGCATCCCCATCAGCACGCCGTCTGATTTCCACCGCCTTGTCCAAGTACTCATCCGTCTTCATCTTCAAAAACCCCCTCGACTTGTCGTCCGTCTCGCCTGCCAGTGAGAAGAAACGACACGGTCACCGCCGACTCACCGATCGCTCAAAAAAAAAACGCTCACATTGCTGGGCTGCCATGAGATGATCGATGGCGGTCATGTATTTCGCGTACGCCCCGGGATAGTCATGTTTCTCTTCTGCGCCAATGGCATGTGAGAGGAGCTCGAGAGCGGTCTGTCACCGCCGTCGTGTTAGATCAGTCTACTATGGGACGCTTGGCATTAACTCACGTCGAGAAAAGAATGCTTGACCGGAGCTGACATGTACTGGGTACAAGTTGCGGCGTGGAGATTGGTGTCATGACTCGGAATCCGCGGCACAGCCCTTGCTAACTTTGTCTTTGCCGGGCCGTGAGAAGAGCGGCTACGCTCCACCATTGTTTTTCGCACATACGCCTCATCTCATCGCTGCAGGGTGGATATTCCTGCCCAGGCACCGATCCAGTCGCTTCCCTTCTGAAACCACATTTCACCACAATCAAAGACAAGTATTTATGCCATACGGCCATTCTATACGCATATGAAAGTTGAAAGGGTTTCAAATCCGTTGTTGATTGCCTTGCCGTTTCTCGAAAGCTAAACTCGCAGAGGAGTAGACATATCGAAAGTCAGTGTGCTGCAATTCGAAGCAAAGCTGTACGCAAGTCGCTTCATTGTGGCATATTACAGTCGTGTTGAATCAATCGCAGCAGTTAGCCACCATTAATACCGTCTTATATGGATCTAAAAATATATACCCCCGGGCGAATGAGATGAATTTCTCTTCTCTGTTGGCAGGTACACCCATATGGACCGGAACCCCGTCCTGTGAGAGTCGTCGAGATGTGCTCATGTTACTGACACTCTACCATGGGTAACTTTCGCCCAATGTGTCCTATCGATCTTGTTTGTTGTACCCGCTGACCTCTTGGCACGCTTTCGATGGCCGATAACTTGGGAAATCATATCTCGGAACTCCAGTACTTGAAGGCTCTTCCGACGTGATGCCAGCTCCCACGGCGTCCTGCTAAGCTCGACATGGTCTCGCTTACCCGTCTGGTCACTTGGATATGTGCTAGCCTCACCTTAGCCCATCCTCTCTTCGTGTCAGCTGCAATAACGACGCCTCTACCAGATTTATACGAGGCTTCATTGGCAGAACTCCAAGCGGGATTGACTTCCGGCCAATTTAACAGCGTAGATCTTATCAAGGCGAGTATCTTCGTTAAGGCGTTAAACCTTACGGGGACAATTGCGTCGCTTTGGTGGGGCTGATCGCGTTGAACCCAAACAGGCATATTTTGCCCGAATCGAAGAAGTAAATCTTCAGGGCCCCGTCTTGCGTGCTGTAATCGAGACAAATCCATCCGCACTCGACGAAGCCGCTGCGCTGGATTATGAACGCCTCCTCTATGGCCCACGTAGCGCGCTCCATGGCATTCCAGTTCTGGTCAAAGACAATATCGGAACTGTTGCCTTCGAGGGTAATTTCCTATTTCCAGCGATGGTTATCGGCTCTGATTACCTGGATCGCAGGCATGAATACTACTGCTGGAAGCTACACACTCTTAAATTCTATCATTCCCGAGGATTCTGGCGTCGTCAAAAGGTTACGCAAGGCTGGAGCCATCATCCTCGGTAAGTTCTCTCTACCACAAATTTTGTGGTTTTATCCATCCTAATATCTGGAGCGACAGGAAAAGCAAATTTATCCGAGTGGGCTCATTTCAGAGGGAACCTTGCATCAGGATGGTCAGGGCGCGGTGGACAGTGCACAAATGCCTACTATCCAAACGCTGACCCTTGTGGATCTTCGTCTGGCTCGGCTGTCGCCTCATCCATTGGCCTGACAGCAGTGGCGCTCGGGTACGTTTCTTGGCGTTTCTTTTCATTAACCCTCTCACATATTCCTAGGACGGAAACGGATGGGAGTATCACTTGCCCTGCCAACCAAAATAATATTGTTGGTATCAAACCAACCGTTGGCCTTACCTCACGAGCTGGAGGTGAGGGTATAGTCCTCCACGATTCATTGCATTAACTGAATTTGCAGTGATACCCATCTCTGAGCATCAAGATACCGTCGGACCTCTCACTCGCTCCGTGGCGGATGCCGCCACTGTTCTTTCCATCATCGCCGGGCCTGACCCAAATGACAACTTTACCCTTGCTCAACCCACCCCAGTTCCAGATTATACTATGGCACTCAGTAACTCGTCCTTGGTAGGAAAGCGCATCGGAGTGCCTCGTTCCGTCTTTTTGAACGATTCGATGACTGGAAACGATCCCTATGTGAACGTCGTATTTGAGCAAGCACTACAGACCCTCGCAGAACTCGGTGCGACGATTGTCGACCCCGCTGATCTTCCCTCTGCATACGAGATTTACAACTCGAACAACGAGACGGTGGTTCTGACTACAGACTTCAAGGCATGTCACGATAAAACTGAGTGATCGTCTTGGTCGGTACGACTGACTATATAGGTTCAACTTAATGCGTGGTTTGACGGCCTCATTGCCAACCCCTCTGGTGTCACATCCTTAGCTGGTGTCATCTCGTTTGACAATGCTAATCCGACCTTGGAAGAACCTACCAACTACACGGACCAATCGGAGTAAGCTGCCCAAACGAGTTCAATGTTATTTCTTCTAACCCATTCCAAAGATTGATTGCATCCGAAGCCACGACTGGATTCAACGCGTCCTACTACGAATCACTCGCTTTCGACAAGGAACTGGGTGCAACGCGCGGAATTGACGCTGCACTAGAGATATACTCTTTGGATGCCCTCATTTTGCCCGCACCGGGTATGACTACCGTGCCAGCCGGTAAGTCGATTTTTTCCTCTTCCATTGCTATTTATTCTTGCTACACATTTCATTCCCAGCTATCGCCGGCTACCCCATCGTCACTGGTATGCCCACTCATGTTCTTTCTCATCCCTTCTTTATTGCTGATTCGTTACCTTAAAGTCCCGCTCGGGTTTTATCCTAACAATGTCACCATCGGAAGTGCAGGTCCCGTCACTTTGTACCCTGCGCCCGGCGTCCCCATCGGTCTCTCCTTCCTCGGCACGGCGTGGAGCGAATACGAACTCATCAGCTACGCCTATGCATATGAGCAACGCACGCAGACACGTCTTCAGCGTTTGGCCTATCCGGCTGCCATCCCAACGACACAGCTCTCGGACGTGATCGGTTCGGGCTGAATACGACTTTTTTTGTCTTTGCTTGATCATAGCGTTCCATACTACCGTGTACAACAGTGTGGCATAGAACTTCGTTGGACTCGTCGATGATTCCATTGAACCTGCTGGGTTCATTATTCGCTACTTTTTATATGAAATTTCACCCTGGTTAGCCTCGACTCCGTCTCAGCTATATGCCCAAAGATATCCACCCAACAATGCTAGTTGGGAGAAGAGGTTGGCAGGAGTTAGTATGAATGCGCCCCAACGCCCAGCGTGAGAACTTCATATCGGCCCACGTTAAAACCTGGAATCGACAATCCACCTTTCTTGCATCTTTCCGGATTTTTGCAGTGGCCCTAAGGCGTACATATCAAGTTCTCCCCTGACATACCTTTTTTTTTTCGAATGATCTACTTAACTCATGGATTGACATGCACCTTTACTCGCCTGCGAATGCTTTAAAGCTGGCTGGCTCACCCTTGTCTTGAACGAATGATCAAAATATCGCGAAGGTGGGGCCGACAGGACTGGATTGAGTATAAAAAGTACATGTACAGTATGTACGTTTCCCCTTTTGGACCATGTTGTCAGCGCCAGAAACGTGTTGAGTCTTCAATTGAGTAACATGGATTCAAAAGGTACATTTGTCTTTTCTATCAATGCGAAGCTTATTGTTTAAATTATTGCATATGCTAGTCCGAGACTTGCTTTCGCGGACAGAACCCCTGGTCTCCAAGTTCGAGAGAGAAGGTGAAATCGGTTACATCGACGAGGCAATTTTTCTAGACCGTGAAGCGCTTCAGGTCTGTTCATCGGACGACTCCAACCGTGTTTTCTACCTGAGTTTACTTGCTATCCATCTTGGTTATCGATTTAATCGATTTGGGAAAATGCTGGACCTCGAAGAGGCCATTGTCCTCGACAAAGAAGCATTGCGACTTCGCCCACCAGGGCATCCAGATCGGTCTGCAACGTTGTTCAATTTGCCACTCCGTCTATTTGCTCGGTACAACCGCCTCGATAAAGTAGAAGATATCAATGAAGCAATAGTCCTTGACCAGGAGCTACTAGCACTTTGTCCGCCCGGACACCCGGACAGGTCGAACTGTTTTAACAACCTTGCAATCCATCTCTCCGTTCGATACGAGAAACTCGGAGCAATGGAGGACCTCGACCACGCCATTTCCCTCACTCGGGACGCGCTTGCGTTGACCCCTTCGGGTCACCCAAACCGGTCGAAACCGTTGGACACTCTCGCGACTGTTCTTCTTAACAGGTACAGAAGGCTGGGAACCGTTGAGGATCTGACTACAATCATTAACCTCAATCGAGATGCACTGGAGTGTTGCCCTCCAGGGCATCCTAATCGGGCGGTATCTCTGAATAACATTGCAGTTTCGCTCTTCGATCGTTATCGACAACTTGGGACTGTTGAGGATCTTGATGAAGCCATCGCCCACAATCGAGATGCACTTGTTCTCCGTCCACCTGGACATCCTGATCGACCGATTTCATTAGACAATCTAGCACTTTATCTCTCGGAACGATTTAAGCAGGCTGGTGCTATAAAGGACCTCGATGATGCAATTGCCCTCGAGAAAGATGCGTTAGTACTTCAACCACCAGGGCATTCTCATCGTTGGAAAACTTTGCATGACCTTGCCCTTGTTCTGTCTCATCGGTATCTTCAACTCGGGGAAATGGCGGACCTCGAGGAAGCCATTCGTCTTGGCCGAGAATCGCTGGAACTCCTTCCGCATGGGCATCCTAGTCGGTCTAATTCCTTGAGTGACCTTGCGCTTCATCTCTCTACCCGGTTCAAGAAACTTGGCATAGCAGAGGATCTCAATGAAGTCATTCTCCTTGACCGAGAAGCTCTGGCACTTCGCCCATTGGGACACCCAGATCGGCCAGCATCTTTGCATAGTTTAGCAGTAGGCCTCGCTTCCCGGTATGGGCAGCTCGGCGGAATGGACGATCTCAACGAATCCATTATGCTCAGTCGGGACGCACTCGCACTCTGCCCATCTACCCATCCCAATCGACCCACGTTTCTGAGTAACCTAGCATCTTCTCTTTCGTCTCGGTACCAGCGTTTAAGAACGACAGAAGATCTCGACCAGGCGATTGTTCTTGACAGAGAGGCTCTTGGGCACTGCCCAATTGGTCACCCTAAACGGTCGACGCAGCTGTCCGCGCTTGCAAATCGCCTTTCTTCTCGGTTCGAGCGTCTCGGGAAAATGATGGATATCGACGAGGCCATTTCCCTCGGCCGAGAAGCATTGGCAATTTGCCCACCAAGTCACCAGGATCGATTTGGATATTTGAACAACCTTGCCCTTCATCTTTCTACCCGGTACAAACAACGGAAAGAAATCGGTAATCTCAATGAATCCATTGCCCTCGCACGAGAAGGATTAACGCTACATATCCCTGGGAACCCCCATTGGTCACCTTCTTTGATAAACCTTGCGGTCGACCTCTCTACGCGGTACAAGCTGCTTGGGGAAAAAGAGGACTACGAGGAGCTTTTCTGTCTGTACAGCAAGTTGGCACGTTTACAACAAACGGCGTCTTTACAAGACGTGTTTGCTGCGAATATGTGGACTGAGGTGGCTGAAGAATATCGTCATCCCACGACACTTCTCGCATACGAGACATCTTTTCGACTTCTAGTGAAATATCTTGCTAGCTTTCCATCTTTGCCTCATCATCTCAGCATCCTCAAGGACCTCGTATCGACCCTGGCTGCAGACGCGTTCTCTGCTCATATCCGCAATCATGCGCCGACGAGAGCTGTTGAGCTTCTGGAACAAGGGCGTGGTGTTTTTTGGAGCCAGCTCTCTCATCTTCGTCCCCCGCTTGAGGATGTCATAGCATCTGGCCCAGAGGGAAAGATACTAGGAGAGAAGTTTACGCAACTCACCTCGTCCATTCGCGATGCACTCGATTCGCCTGGCGCAGATCAACATGATCGCGTTTGGCATCTAAACTTTGAATTGCAGAGAGTCGTCTCCGATATTCGCAAGCTTCCCGGTCTTTCACACTTCCTCCTACCCTTACTCTTCTCTGACCTTCAGCGGGCGGCCTGTGATGGGCCTGTAATTGTCGTCAACGCGAGCCGGTACGGCTGCGACGCCCTAATCATTCTATATGATCGAGATCCTGTTCGTATTCCCTTATCGGTCACAAAGAAGCGCATTCGACAATTATCAACAAACCTTCGTACGTTGACCGTGCGCTCAAAGACGATGGTTGTGACGGATCAATTCGCCATCCTATTGCGGGAGATTTGGGACGAGGTCGTCTCCAGAATCGTCGACGTTCTCCAGCCGATGTTCCCTCACAGATCCCGTATCTGGTGGTGTCCTACTGCCGAGTTTTCTCTTGTCCCCTTGCATGCCGCTGGTCCGTATAGAAAAGGTCAACACAATCTTTCCCATCTCTATGTCTCATCTTATACACCGACTCTCGCCGCCCTCATTCTGGCTAGACGCCCCTCCCCATCCGTGTTAGGCGTTTCAAGGAAACGTTTCGTCGCTATTGGCCAAGCGCAAGCCACAGGAGAGAATGAGCTACAATCCGTCGGCACTGAACTGGCCAACATCGGTCAACGCATTGCCGGCAGAGCTACCTTCACGCGCATAGAGGATACCGACGCCAACATGTCTCGCTTCGCAGAAGAATTAAGCAGGAACGAATGGGTTCACCTCGCGTGCCACGGTCTCCCGAACCGAAAGGAACCGTTCAAGTCTGCGTTTGCGCTCTATGACGGCCACTTTACGATCGAGCGGATCATGCGGTGCGAGCTCGAGAACCCTGAGTTTGCATACCTGTCAGCCTGTCATACGACGGTGGGATACGAGGAGAGCCCGGACGAGGTGATCCATCTCGCATCCGCAACGCAGTTTGCAGGGTTCCGTTCGGTGATTGGGACGATGTGGGCCGTTGATGATGGGCAGACGAACAAGATCGCCTCGTTATTTTATGATAATATGGTTGGCCCGTCGGGACAACTGGATCATACACGGGCCGCGCTGGCTTTGCATAGGACGATGAGGAAAGTGGTGGATGTGCCATTTGATCAAAAGATACTTTATATTCATATTGGTGCCTAATTTTGTGTTTTTTACATATTTTTGGTTGCTATTTGACTGCGTCGATGAATTTTTTCCCTTTTGTAGGCTTCGTCACGCATATCAATGCGGTCGAGACCTCTCGAAACCAACACAGAGGCAAGGTATTTACGGGCAAGGTATTCAAAGATATGACACAGCTCTATCATGCAACTGTTGCTGCTTAACTTGAAAATCACGCCATATACATTCTAAATTCCTTTTACGTTCCTCCCTCAACGCCATGCTCTCCAGTTTTTTCGTTCGTTCTTCCTCGGTCATGGCGTTCAATTGCCTCGTCTGAACAAAGTTGTCAGTCTCTGTGGATGAACGAATGCGGAGTAAACACTCACGAGGTTTTCAGCTGCTATCTTACCTGCGGGATACTCTTTTTCAAACGTAGATCTAAACCATGCGTCCACCGAGATCGCGGTTGCACTTGCAATTTCGTGCGCCTCCGAGTCCGTATCGAGGAACGTGTGGCTCCAGGACGCACCGTGCATTACCTGAGTCAGCGCATACCAGCTCGCCCTGCAAAACCACCTCGAGTACGTCTCGCATGCAGTATTCATGCCGAGCGACACAGCGCGGAGACCGTGTATGCTCACGAACCGAAGGAGGGTGGCGAGTTCGTAGAGAGAGAGCTGTCGCTCGTAACATGTATTGAACTCGACGACGTGGTCGTGATGAAAGTGCTCGGCATGGATGAGAGTTTCGGGTGTGCCTTCGAGGATGATGCATGCGTGGTCGTACAAGACATCCCCCTCATCATCCAACGGTGTAGATGGCGACGCTACATCAACCGAGACAGGTATAATAGAGTGTGTACGTACACCTTGCTGAATGAGCACACGCTCGATGTAAACGGTTTCTGAGGGATGCAAGGCGGTGGCTGCGAGGGTGGCACGAAAGAAGGTGTGGCAGTGATGTCTGTCCACCTCGGCGGGACGGCCGTCAGGCCCAGATGTCATAGTGTAAGAAGAGAAACTCTCTATCTTTTCTACGAATCTGTCAGGCTTATCTATCAGTTCGCTTGGCCAGGCATCAAGCGATGACGAATGATAGACGATGGGAGATTCGTGGTGGAAATGGTGCACGATCCTCGAGAAATAATTTGACATGTTGTGCTTGAACATGATGGTGAGTGAGCGCGGAGGGTGAATCCAAGAGCCACAAGAGGTCAGTCGAAGTATTTATGTGATTTTTGGAGCAAGGGCTGGTCTGGCCCGTCAGCATTTGGTCCGGTCACAGCCTATATACGAAGTTTGAGTAATTGGGGGCTTCCCTTTTTGGTCTAATAGTTAGCATAATATCCCGAGCCGCCGACATCGCACGGATGCGAAAAGTGCCAGCCTTTGTGCTTATCTAGAGCACACTGATACAAGCAAATTTGATGAGTCTTACGAGATACTACCGGACCGATCGGTCATTTTCCGTACGTTAGTGAGTTTGCGATTTCCTTCTCCTTCTTTTTTCTTTTTCGTCGGGCTGTAACAATATTTAGGGAGAAAGGATGATGTGGACGTTTATGTCACGCAGGGTACTCGTCCTCTTTCGATGGTAATTTGGCATACTAAATGTGACCTATTGCACAAAAGATGCAGATGCGTTCATGCAACAAATGGATGAACCCCTCAGTTGTTTTATACGTATCGTCAACCCGCTCGCCAGGATTACAGGCTTTCAACAGGATCATTTTGCATATTCTATAACGACACTGCTGGTTGCATTGCCTTCAATCGTGACGAGGCCTTACACGTTAACCTTCGATACTTTGAAGCATGACGTAAGTACCACTCGGTTTGAGTGCTATCTCATTGGCTGAGGTCTCGAATACTATGAAGATGTCAAGCGAGGCAACGCACAACGAACACTTTCCTCATGGTCATTCTATTTTGTTTCAGTCGTGATGTCACCGGCTGACACTTGCGCATAACCTGGTCACGTGCCACGATATGGAACACGAGTTTTGGTCTTCGGTAATCTGCGAGGCTCATGTTAATGATTGTCGCAGCTCCTCGTAGCACCGTCGCCGCTCGGTCGATAATAATTATGTTTCGAGCCAATATAGCGGTTCGTTGTTCTGACTTAAGGCTTGCCAAGGATTGGTGAGTAGAATCTGAATCATTTTGGAAAAAATGAGGTCGTATGTAAGCTCGACCAACTTGAAGATGCCATCAGGTTGGTTTCACACGACCCAGGGCTCGAAAAACGTCGACGGTGGTGATGGATACGCAAGGGCTTATTTGGTGTTGGAAAACGAGCGTCGAGATTTAGAGAAAACACGACCAAAACGAACTCGAGTTGAACGTTTAACCGGAAACATTCTGTTTCTTTTTCCGAGCAAGAGTCGAATCAACAGGTCGACGACCCAAAGGATGGTTTTAGGATTACTTACGGAGATCTATCCTGGCCTGATAATCTTTGAGCGCAGTACTTGCTGAGCGACCCGGCTAGCAAGCACCTGAGGCCCGAGGTTTCGGAGCTTCTTCAGATAGGCTGGGTTCGGCTTTCACGGACACCAGCATCCATTGCGACCCGTTTGAAAACGGGCGTGTCATTACTTTTTGTAAGTCTTGTTCATCCCTCGCAAACAAGTACAGTCCTCCGGACGACATGCACTTTGTATGAAAATAGACTTTATTAATTGATTGATCAGATCGTCCACTGACACCATTACTCTGCGTGAGTTTTGTGGTATTTTACGACGGTTCGGCTTTCTCACGTTCGAGGACAAAACTAATATGGAAAATGCGGCCGGATCCGGATGCCATTCTTGACGATCACTGGGGAATGCCTTTCCCATCTACGGTTGTATCGGAGACAGGAAGAGGCGACTAACTCACCCAAAAGATACGGACCACGGTGATCGAACACCCTCAGTGGCGTCGTTGTCTGTTTAATTTCATGTTCATATCTCTATAGTCTGAAACCCGAACACGACAATTATATCGCATCAATAATCGTGGGATCAGTATGTCGAAATTCGGACTTTTGTTGCAAGTGAAGAGACAAGAATCAACACAATTTCATAACTACAAAGTACATGCACGCATTGGTAAGTATGTAGAACCACGTGGGCACAAAAGTGTACAAAGGGAAGAGTCAGGAAGTGATCGTGGTAGGATACAAAAGATAAAAAAGCAATAAAGCAGGAATGGAGCGAAGGTGTTGTTTGAGGCGGCGTGTACTGACGACGCGCGCGATCATCCGTGTCAAGATATGGCAGATAAAAAAAGAAGAAAGAAGAAAAGGAGGGGTATGTCACAAACAATGTTATAAGGCGGCGTTCGCCACAACCTAGTGCTCCAGCGTGACCTCCAAATTTCCAACCTGCGTAGTGGTGGCCACCCCACTCTGTCGGGTAATCTCAACGGTCTCCGACTGAAAGATCTGCTTGAGCTCGGGAGATCGGATGTAGATCTCCTTCAGTATGTCCACTTTGCGCTGCAACTCCTCCTTCTCCTTGTTCCTCACCTCAAGTTCAAGCGCCAACTTCGCCACTCGTTCTCTGTCCTCGCGGAACCATTCATCGACTGTGGACGTGAGCTTGATAACGGCACTGTAATCTTTCACTTCCGTCATGATAACCGACTTGTGGAAGTCCTTTGTTTCCTCCGATATAAAGGTGGATGACTTGGAGAGAGTGTCGAGTTGCACTTTTAGCTCGTCGTTTCGAGAGACTAAAGTAGACAGCTTCTTTGCCTGTTCAGCGTTTGCCTCTTTCAGCGTCTTGATCTGGGCTTTAAGAACGGTAATTTTTTCATCTTCGCCCTCGCCAGCAGACAATATGGCTACGAATTGCTCATGGAGGAGTTCGAACTCCGCCAATTGCGCATCATGAAGCTTTTGGAACCCATCGAGGCGAGAAGAGGAGGAGGATAACTCTTTCCGGAGCTGCTCAATTTTCTCGTGCGCCTCGCCAAGCTCGTCTCTTGTATTGGTGAACTCAACGAACTGTGCATTGTAGCGACGCTGCCACTCCGAATTCTGGGAAGACAAGACGGATAAGTTCTGTCTGAGCGTGCCTAACTCCTTGTGTGCAGAAGCGATTTCCTCTTTCTTGGTTTCGACCAGATCCTTCCAACGCTTGATCTGGGAGTCAAAATCTGTTGACTTGCTCTGGAACTCGATAATTTTGGACTTTGCGGAAGCCAAGTCGCGACGAAGATGGTTCAGATCCTTACGCGCTGTTGCTAGCTCCTTCGTCTTTGCGGCCTCTGAACCCTTCAGACGTTCGATCTTGGTAGTGGACTCTGTCACCTGCTGTCGGAATGCGGAAATATCGTCGAGTGTAGATTTTAACTTGTGGCTGAGCTGATCGGCTTCCTTGCGCGCTGCGTCATCTGAACTCTTCCAAGTCTCGATCTGAGAGCGTGCATCTGCAAGATCGCGATGGAGTTGACCTATGGTTTCGCCGGCCTTCTTGAACTCTTCGTCCTTAGCAGCATAAGATTCAGTAGCCTTGTCCAGGTTAATACCAGCCTGACGGAATCTCTCCAGAGCAGTCGCAAGCTCGCCGTTCTTAACGATAATTGTGCTCTCCAACGATTCAATTTGAACACGAAGAGCGTGGACGATATCGTGGCTCTCCGATTCCTCGCCTTTTAACTTGGCGTGGAGAGCATCGATCTCTACTAGCCGCTCCTTGAAACGTTTTTGCAGCTCCTCGAGTTCCGCTTTGCTGGAACCCAATTCCCGTTTGAAATCGCCGGCGACCTTTTCAGCTTCCTCAATACGCCTTTTATTCTCAACGTCCGTGTCCACCCATTTCTTGACCTCAGCCGTAAGAGTAGCGACCTTGCAACGCAAGTCTCCGTTGCACGACGTTGTCGCTTGGAGCTCGTTGCTCAGAGAGAGGACTTTCTCCGATAGCTTATCGCCTTCGCCCATGAGATGTTTGCACCGAGAGTCGGAGTCAGATAAATCTTGCCCAAGCTTCTTGACCCTCTTCTCCAAGCTGTCAATCGTCTGTCCCTTATCTTTGTCCTCTTTCTCCAGTCGCTCGATTTCTTCGTTAAGATGCATGATGGTATGTTTGTTGTCTTCGTGATGCGATTTCTCCATCTGGAGCTCCCCACGCACAGCGATGAGCTTAATAGACTGATCCTCAAGTTGAGCCATAAGCTCGGCAATCCGAGTTTCGGAGTCGTTTAACTTGGTCGTGAGCTCCTTAACCCGGTCAAGAATATGCGAGATCTCTTCGGATTTAGCAGCCTCCGAACCTTTCAGGTGCCCAGCCTCGGCTTCCAGAGAAGTAATGCGAACGTTTTTGGCTTCATCGGTCGTCGTGTGGGCTTTAATTTGTTTGCGGAGATCGAGGATTTCATGTGATAGTTTCTCGTACTGCTCGATGTGATGCGAAGTGGAAGCAGTAAAGTTATCTTGGAGCTCTTTGGCCTTTTTGAGGGCAATCACGAGTTCTTCTGCAGTCGCATCATGCGCACGCTTCCAATGATCAACCTGGTCCTGAAGAGATTTGATTGTGCGCTCGCTTTGCAAAGTCTCCGCTTCGAGTTTGTCGCGGATAACGCTGACCTCCTTCGTAAGAGCTTCTTTCGACTTCTCAAGTTCAGCTTTCTGCAACGTGATCGCTGCAAAATCTTCACGAAGTGCCTCCATCGCCCCCTTCATCTTCTTCCACGGATCAGTGAATCCACCCTTGCCAGCTGTGCCCTCGGGAATCAAGTTTGTGATCCGATGAATCTCATCATGAAGGGAGCTGAGCTCTTTCGACAGGGCCTCGTAGCGCTTCCGGAGTTCTTTCTCTCGAGATGAAGAGCTGGAGAGTTCGTCACGAAGATGCTTAGTCTCCTTCTCCGCAGACTTGATCTGCTTCTCCTTCTTATCAATTTCGCTCTTCGCATGGGCGAGGTCGGTTCCGAGGGAGGTGATGGTGTGCTCCAACTTCTTGACCAACGAGGTCTTTTCGTCGAGCTCCTTCTCAGTAGAGGCAATGCCTTTAGACAGTTTGTCGATGTGCTTCATGAGACCACTTGTATGAATACCGTGATCCTTCACAAGCTTCTCCTTGGCCCTGTGCTCTTCGTCGAAACGCTTCTCCATCGCAGCCTTTGCTTGCTCCAATCCTTTAACTTTCGCGGTGAGTTTGGAGACTTCACGACCATTCTCCTCTGCCTTGGTCGTAGCAGCCTTGAGCTCGCCCCGCACATCATGGAGTTCCTTGGATTGCTCGTTAAAGCGCTTCTGGAGAGATTCGCGCGCGGAATCGGAGGCGGTGAGCTTCTTCTGGAACTCGTCGTACGCTTGGACAGTTGCAGCGATCTTGGCTGCCTTCCCAGCATCCGACTCCTTCCACCGTTTGACCTCGGCTTCAAGGGAGGCGATTATACGATCCTTTTCTTTAATCGACAACGCCTGAGTCTTCACCTCTTCGCGCAGGGAAATGTTTTCATGCGACTGCGCGTCCTGGCATTCTTTAAAAGCAGATATCTTGGAATTAGCAGAAGCGAGTTCGCGAGAAAGCAAGTTTTTCTCTTGTTCGAGGGCTTCAATCTTCTTAACCCTTTCTCCGTCTACGGTCTCCCGCTGGGTGACTTCAGCAATGAGTGATGCGATTTTGCGACCTTGCTTGTCGCAAGTCGACAGCGTCACTTTGAGAACGCGGCGCTCATCTTTAAGACTCTCCACTAGGTCGCCATAACTCTTCTTGAGTTCGGCCAACTGGGTGGATGTAGTGGACAAATCCGACTGGAGCTGCTTCAGATCTGCGTTCGAGATGTTGATATAACCATTACCACTCCCGCCTTTCTTCCATTTGTCGACACGGGTGAAGACAGTCGTGATCGTGGTAGTGATCGTTGTAATGCTAGTCGTG
The DNA here is from genome assembly GCA_038090335.1 of Solioccasus polychromus. Taxonomy (NCBI): domain Eukaryota; kingdom Fungi; phylum Basidiomycota; class Agaricomycetes; order Boletales; family Boletaceae; genus Solioccasus; species Solioccasus polychromus. The sequence goes on from JBBPMM010000317.1 coordinate 27,244, forward strand.
ATCGTGGTGACGACCAAATCTGAAAACCCGGATGCATCGTAATTGCGGAAGGAGTCGAGCTCGATCCGAAGCTGGCTAACTTGAGAATTTGCGTGTGCCAACTGCTGCCGAAGGATCTCTGCTTCCTCTCGAGCGGACGCAACCATCCCCCCAAAGATTCGTTCGCAATCGTCGTGTTCACCAAACACAGAGGAGAAGAAGCGAGCGTTCTCTTCATCATGTGAATGTTGTAATTCAAGAAACCTCTTCTTTGCGGAACTGAATGAGTGTTTCGGCAGTGTCCAGGTTTCAACGACCGTCGAGCCGGAGAGCGGTGTGGAGGGAGAGCTGGTGAAGACAGGGGAGAGCTGCCCGTAGTGGATCGACGCCTTATGCACCCCGTTTTGAGCGGCATGTCCCCCACTCTGGATAGCAGTGACCGTCCGTTCCTCGACTCTGGTAACGTTTGTGCTCCGATCAGATATTTCCGAGACTGAATCTGAGACGATACGGTGGTAAGATTACGAGAAAAGGAAAAAGCCCTCACACTTACCGACTGTCAAGCCCGAATGAGTTGACTGCGACAACAATTCAAGTTTACCGCCTTCGTGGCGTTCATTGGAGGATTCACGTTTCTGTCGGAGAGCAGTCAGATTCAAGGAGGACTTATGAAAAAGTAATTGTCTCATTACCTCGTCGACCACCAAGACGACTTCTCCCTCCTTGGAGGGTGCGGGTTCAGAGGGCTGACTCTGCGCTGGTCTATGGGAGGAATGGAGGAGCGCATCCAATGCTGGCTACAGGAGGGTTAGTTTGAAACGGATTCGCCTCAAGGGGTTCTTATTCGTTACCTGGAGTATGTTTCCTGGCTGCGTTGGTTTTTCTGCTCCGCCGCCCGCTGAGAACAACGAGAAGCTGTGTGGCTTGAACATGATAGCACGATAAACACTGGAGACGACTGATGTTAAGGGGGATATTCGCGGAGTCGAGAGGTTCGAGTCTCACCCTTTCAATGGGATAAGGAGTTATCGGTGGGGGGCGTAAAAGAGATGGTTTCTCTTAAATACGCCAAAATGTCTCTGGTGAAGGATGGAATGCAAATGTAAGTACCGAATAAGAGGGACGTTCACCTGATGCAGTGGCATATGGACGTGTCCACAATTCGCTTCCCCGACCCCCATCATGATGGAGGCTATCTTCTTTTTCGAATGACAACGACAAAAGGCAAGGGTCTAGCTCGCAATGGACGGCGCAAATGAACGGCACGGGGACGAGATAAGCCGGCGAACGTTCTTCCGTAACGACCGTGGATCTTACGCGGCGATACCTGCGCCCCGCCCGCGAACCATGCCAAGCCCAGAACAAGGGTTGGTGCCGGATCCCGGGTAAAAAAGGTACCCGGTTATTGTCCATCATTTCTTTTTTCAGGACTTGGTTCTACTGTACGAAACTTGGCTATATTCGATCACCCAGACGCCCGGGCTCGAGCACCTGACCTCTGGCATACAATGATCGCAAATAGTTATAGTGAACATCCAAGACAGATCTCAAGTTCCTCGTTACGGCCGCTCGCAAGCATAACTTTAGTCCCATACCGGGCTGCACATGCCCTACCCCGACTGGAGCATCAACTCGACTTTCAAGTGGCTTTCAAGCTCAACCCCGTCCCGCTTCTGTTGGCCAACCTCTTCCTTGGCACCTGCGTGCGGGGTCTGTCTGTCCACTTCCGATATGTGCGCACGGCGGATGAAGAACGTGGGGTCAATACGTCTAGGCTCACCTTTCATGCGTTGATTGTGGATATTCGTGGTACTCTTTCCTATCCAAGATTATTCGACGTCGAAGACGGCAAATGAGCTAGTATGGACGTTTGACTGGCCATCGCGCAAAACACTGATAAACTGTCTTGAACCCCTAGTTCCTTCTGCGTCGCGCACAACCCCTCGCCAATGGCCGTACGCGTCTGCTAGTTGGTTCTTGGCCATCTGCGAGGCGCACGTTCGCGGGCTGTTGCAACTCTTCGGGGCTGCACCGGTTTAGGGCGAGGTGCGTGGTTAGGTATTAAACGTCGAGTTCTTGCATCGTGTCGATGTTCTACTTTCGAATGCGAGTGAACAACATACTTTATTTTCACGATCGCTGGTACAGATAATAAAAACAGGCCGACCTGCCCCCTTCAGCGGTCGGAGCTTCATCCTTCCGAATGGATTCCGTGCGATCATGTCGTAACTAGGGAGGATATACTTGTGTTCGCTCGTGCGAGCTGAGTGCATTACTGGATTGACATTTTACTCATCTGCGACCTGTTACGATTATCGAGTTTGTCGGGGGATGACTGTGCTCAAACGATCTCTGTTGAAAATTTACTTCTGGGTACAAACACAGGTTTAGGGCGCCCCTCGACGACGAGATCCTGGCACCGTCTGTTTTCCATAACGACTCATACTTGTCTCTAGTATTTTCTATTTATACCGCGTGTAGCCAACAGAACTTTTACTTCGCACTTTCCAATCTAATCCATCTTTCCAATCCATTTCGCAATCCATTTCGTCCTCGATTATCCCCGTGTCTTTCACTAATTTAAACTTGATGAGAAGATGTTTGATGCACCGTTTTATTAAGAATGAGCACATGCCCGTAGAGTCTGGACGCGTACTTTCTCCCTTACCGACGAGGTTTCTTAACAATCGATTCTTAACAATCGATTCCGTCCGGAAATTACGCGCGTGACGGTGTCGATAATACAAAATAGAAGCTTACAGGCTCAGGCATCCTTGTCTGTGCGTTCGTCGTGTTCTCACCAAACACGGTTTGCAACCTCGAGATTTGACAAGTCTCTTTCGCTCGGCATTCTATATTTTGGTGCTGGATGAGACACATACTATCCATCTATCATGATTATTCATCAACACCGTCAATGTTTGATCGGTCCCGGGTTGCCGGGGCCTGTCAGTGCCACGATCAGCAAAAACAGACTACGTATATGCGCCATTCATGGCTAGCCCTGATCAAGTCTCGAGCAATGGAATATGCAATCTTACCAGCTAACCCAATGAGCATATTCACACTCTTTGCCACGCGACCGTAGGAGGAGAGGTTTGACCGAGGAACTACGCGGTAAGAGTGATCGAAGATGTGACGGACATGAACAAGGGGAGGTGGGCGTCGATGGGGCGGGAAATGCTGTATGCCCCAACGGACTTGCGATGACACCGGCGAGGTGCAGTTTTGCGACTGGGAACAGCCTGGTGAATCGAAGCTTGGTACATCCAGTAACCCGAGCCGGTCCTACCGTTCTTCGACTGATACGCTGGACTTCCGTTGTCGGTCTTCCGGTGTCGTTCTCTTGCTCGGACAAACAACGGAAGCTTGTCGATGATCGATCAGACATTGCGTTAGGCCAGATGTCCTCTCTCAAAACACCACGCTATGCTGGATCCGAGACCATACTCTGGCCCCACTAAACTCATCATAGCGTTCGATATCGGTACGACATACAGCGGTATCGCATATTGTATTCTCGAAAATGGACAAGTTCCCGAGATTTTGGGGTCACGAGGCAAGTTTTTCATCTCTCTCTATCGAATCATCTTAACCAGCTGTAGGTTTCCCGGACAGGAATTACTCCGCGGTGATGCCAAAGTACCATCTCTCTTGTACTACGACAAGAACGGAAATCCCATGGCTAAGGGCGCCAAGGTGCCTAATGAAGGCGTAACTGAGACCGCGATGAGTGAGGGGTGGCCAAAAGCCGAGTGGTTGGTGAATGGCCTGTTGGAATTAGCAATCGCGCGCGCAGCCACGACACCGGGCCGACCGGACTACCGGTGCGCACATGGCGCACAACGTTTACATTCCTCCGTTATATGTCTTCGTCATACGAGCACATTGTACTTACCGCGTATTTACAGTAATATTT
>JBBPMM010000318.1:0-31126 GCA_038090335.1 Solioccasus polychromus
GGAAGCAAGGTGCCAAATCATGCACTCGGGGTGCCTCCTTCCTCGGAACCCTCAGTATGGACCGTCAAAGGACCACCTCACAAATGGCGATATTGCACGCTCGCGCAGGAACGCGACCCAGACTCGACCACGGCGCGTGCAAAGGCAGAAAGCATGCTGCGCGAGTTGCAGGAAACGTTTTTCCCGAGTGCGGCGTTCCGCGCTTGGTTGACCATCGTGACCGGGTTGATTCCGCTAAGCTGTGCGGTGGAAGCAAGGCGGTTCCGGCCAGGGCTGGATTACACGCTTGCAACGAGCACCGAGGGCGAATCGCGGCTGGACGTCGTGCTCGGGTTGACCCCGCAAGTGAAAGTGACGATCGAAAATGGTGTTCGTCATGGCAAGGCAAAGGCAAACGAGAAAGAAGACGGAGACCAACGCACGGGGTGGCAGGCTGGGGAGTGGGGAGGTTGGGAGGTATGTCTGCTCTCTATTGGCGCTTGTGACTCTTCATGTCCTCTCCGTTGCTAGTGTTATATGGCTCCACACGACGAGGAAGACGACCCTGCGGTGTACCGTTCTGGGCCAAGCAAAAATTCACAGCAAAAGGAACAACCCAAATCTAGTGGTGCGTCCGCTTCGACGGATGTTGACGAAGAGTCGGAAGGCGAGGATGCCGAGGACACTCTGTTGACTTGGCAATCACAATTCAACTGCCTGCTCATTGTTTTGCGTGACGAAAACGTGTTACGATTCGTCAAATACGTTTCTGCTGCTGCACCAGGTTCTAGATGGGATGTTTGTGGCGAGTTTGAAGTTGGTATGGTCGAAGATGATGAGGATGAGGAACAGGAAGAGAGGGAGGAAGAAGAAAACTGACACCGCAGAACAACTGAATGTGGGTTGGCTCCTGCGAGACAGAAATAATGTAAATAAACGTGTACGATATGGGGATACACTCGATTTATCAACTATTGCCGTTCCACTCGCCCTAAAACACGGTTTTTTGACTTTGGCTAGGCAAGATGGCGGCAGACTGACGCTGAGCCTGGGCGAGGGCGGCACCTGGTCTGGTACGTCGTGTGTGTAGTCGATCGCGACCAGCATGGTCAGCCCCCCGCGAACTCGGTGTCGCTTCTGCCGTTGACGCAGAATTCTGACCTTCCCCTCGCTCGGTATGCCGGGGTCGGTGTTGCTTGGTATCATATGGGGCATTTGCCACACCCTTTTGTGAGCCTTTTCCACCACCACTACCACCCTTGCCTTTCCGTTCCCGGTCTCTTTTTGGATTTCGAGGACCACCTCCCCGCCGGACGGCGTCAGGAGAGGCGTACTCGACCACGAGGTCACGCCCGTTCAGGCGATGATTTCGTGGGTTGATGAGTGCTTCGGTAGCAAATTCGACGCTCGTAAAGTCGACGAATGCGAACCTGGATTTATATCGTGCGTACGACCGAAAAAAAAAAGTCAGCGAGTGACGTATGGGACGAGATTTATACACACTGACCCTTTGCAATTACCGCTGTCTTCGAACGTCCCCATGCGAATCTTTCGTATCCACATGTCCTTTGTTTTCGTTGCACCACCCTCGGCCTGTTCCTCGGACGTCACGTCGTCCTTACCCTTTCCCTTGTGCTTCCAGTGCCGATGAGCCTCGAACAACTCCCGGATCGCCTCCTCCGTCGTATCGAATCCAAGATTACCCAAAAAGAGAGTCGGCGCGGGTGGTTGTTTCTGTACCCGCAATATCTTTTGTGCAGTCTTGGACAGACCCTTTTCCCCCGTCGTCGTGGCATTCTTGACCGAGTTCTCTCCTTCGTCTTTACCGGCCTCTTTAGAGACATTCGTCTCGGTTTTGGCGGGTCGTCCTGTAAAGTCGTCCCCTGCACATCGAACGTCGATCGTTATCTGCGTCCGCGAGAGATACGAGGGACGGTGAACATACCATCTTTGATGAGCAGATTTCGGCCGTCGAGCCGACCATCGGAGAGCGTGATCGCGATTACTTTGGCATCCGGCGTTTCGAAATCGACGTACGCAAACCTGGCCGTATATTGGCACGCGATGAACGGCGGGGGGAAAGGGGGAAAGGGGGAATAGAGAAATCACATACCCCTTGTTTTCACCTCGCTTTCCGTGTTGCATTGGCATATGCACCCGCGTGATCGTCCCAACGCCGTCAAAGAATCCCCGGAGAGCATCCTGAGTCGTCTGAAAAGACAAGTTTCCGACCCACACCGAGTTTTGACGTTTTGGAAGTTTGGAATCGTCTGCAGCAGACTTGGTCTTGGTCTTGGTCTTGGAAGTCTTCCCCTGGACTTTGGATGCAAGAACGGATGCATCCTCGTCGAGCCTGGGCTTTTTACGCGGGGGTTGGGATGCAGCTTGGCTTTGCTTTTTCTTTTGTCGTCTTCGTTCCGCGTGCGAGAGGACGGCACTCTCCGTTACAGGAAGAGGTTTTGGAGCATCTTCATCGATGCTACTTGTGTCCGACGATTCAGCGAAGTTTTGATTTTGTTTCCTCTTTCTCGTTGGTACGGGAGATTCTGACGAGTCTGACGATGAGTCTGACATGTCATGAGATTCAGTTCAGACGTAAAAGATAGGATTAAGGTCAGTGTGCTGCACAAAGATATACAACATTAATATACTGTAAGATATCTCTGTTCGCAAAGGAGAGAAATAAGAGCATTGCGAACACATACAAGGGAAAGCGTACATCCGTGCCAACATGGGTACTCGGTTGGCCTCATCAGGAAGCCTGCCTCCTCCGCCCTGCCTCTTCCAGTACGCTCTTCGGACCCCGTCTCGCCATTGCCCATACAAAGACAACGACGATAATCGCAAACTGTAACCACAACCACATTTCCAGCACGAAAGCCACGATGCCCCGTTGTCGTGGTGCTACCGGTGCCACCTCGCTTCTCGTCCCAGTCACAGGGCTTTCTGGGGAGCGTCCCTTGTCATTCAGAGATTCACCCTTATTCCGGCTTATCGTGTCCACGATCGCTCCAAAGGCGTTGGCAAGCCGTTCAGGGACGGGCGTGGATGGCCGACTAAAGTCGAGGCTATCATGTTTGTCGGCGGGAATGAGTGTCCCACCAAACCTCCCTTCCTTCCAGTGAGCGGCCCGCATGCGTATCGTTTGCGACTTTCGACGCTGCCTTTCAGCGGGCGACGTCGTCGGGGAAGTCGACTTAGTCGAAATGCTGTGACGCTGATCGTCCTGCCAAGATACGGACTGAAGAGCGGTACTTCTTTGAGAAAGAATGACGTCTGGTATGAGCACATCAGGAGTGCGCTCCGATTCCGGTATTGTTGGATTGGACACGGCGCTAGTGGCGCTATCGGAATCAGGAACGATCGACGTCAAGTTGGCGATACTCGAGGTTCTGAAGTGGAAATTGTTCGGAACATCGTCTTGTCCCACACACGCATTCCAGTTCCCATCGAATGCGGTTATTAGTTCGGTGTCGAGCGTGTGACGACGAAGAGCATCTTCAGTAGAGGATGATATAGTTCCGGCCAAACTCGAGGACAGGATAGGTGACGGGGAGCGAGAGACGGTAGTCGAATTTGTGTTACTCGGCTGGGGAATGAATGGCACTGGCGGCAAACCGGGAATCATCATATCAAGCACCGAAGTCGTAGTTTCGGAGATGGGAGAGCTTGGGGATGCATCTTCCTCTCGAGGTGAATCGAAAAGACCAACGACGGAGCGTCGTACCCTTGGGTGCGAGACGATGGGGAGGGGATGAGGAAGAACAGGGTGTTTCAAGCTGCTCCGCATATCCACACCAATGCCACCTTCAAAGTCGACGGAACCCTCGACCGAAAGAGTTCGACGCAGGCTGGCAAACCGGATAGTCTCATTCTCTTCACCATCTCCACCTCTTGGGCTCCCATCACTTTCCTCGCCGATCCATTCAACGTCTTCGCCGTCCCCTAGGCTCTCGTAAGCGAGACGGAGGCTTGCTGCATCCTTCTGTACCATCTGTAATTGGGCGACCGTCCGCGCTTGTTGTTCAGTTATTTGAGTGTTAGTCTCCTCGAGTTCTTTTATCTTGAGCAGGAGTTGAGACACGAGAGCGTATTCGGGGGTCAATTTGGCTGGTAATTGGATTGACGTAGGCAATCGCAAGTGATGAGATAGAGAAGTGGATCGAGAGTGCCCAGGTTGCGGGGTCGCCCCTCTCAGTCGTTCATCAGCGGTCTCTGCGTCGACGTGATGTGGTAGAGCGACAGCTTCAGAAACATGCCTACGCTTGGGCGTAAACCTGTTCTTGGGACCGGAGAGTGCGCCACCGGGAGCAAAGTCTCGTATCTCGGTTTCCTGATCGCCATCACCCGACTTGTTTCGCAGTGCGCGCAATCTTTCCTCCCTCTCTCGTCTCCTTCTCTCTGCTTCATCTCTAAACGCAGTGCTTTCGCTGACAACCCTAGCCTTCTTCTCGAACTCGTCGCTTCTTGCACGCGTTCTCTCGAGTTCGTCTCGGAGACCCTGAATCTCTTTCTCCAAACTTCGGAGTTTCCTTCTACCCGCCTGATCAGTTTGGATGGACTCGGCCTCAAGCTTTTCCAGCTTTGAAAGAAGCTCGGCGTTCTGATCGGACAAAAGAGCCAAGTCTGCGGGCGAGACAGAGACTCGACGACAATGTGGTCGAGGGCGTGAGATGCGCCCGCTTGCATTCGTGGACGGACGCGAGTCATCTGCACTATAATAGTGCGGCGACTGGGGTAATTGGGAGTTGGGCGACATGGGTGAGGGAGACGTAGACCCTAGCGGGGAAGATAACAACGACGCTGGGGAAGGCGGGAGACGAGCCAACAAAGCCTGGTGCCGACTCTTCAACTCGAGGTTGTTTTCATACAGGCTCTTGCAGACCGCACTCGTCATGTTGAGCTCTGTGTACGCCATAGATCAGAGAGTGCTTAACGGGAGCACCGGAAGCTGAGTACTAACCGTATTCCCGATCCTTGATGATTTCGTCGGCCTTGTGAAGAAGATCAGAGAGTTCTTCCCTCGATCGTTCACTCCATTGCTCCGACTGCGAGAAAGAGAAATGGGGTGGAGAACTACGCTCGCCCTCGTCTGGTACGATTGGGTCGTCAGGCAGCGAGAGACGGTAAGGAGGCGGCGGTGATGATTTAACCTGGGAAGAGGAGCGCCGTGACCTGGCAGGAGGACGCGGGCGTGGGGTTATAGAACCGGCCAACATCCAAATAAACGAGTATGGCAAATGAAGAGTAGCTCGCTACCGGAAATACGACGCGAGGTGGAGGGAAAGAAGGCGAACAAGGGTCAAGCACAAAACCGAAAACGCATCAGACCGAAACCAAACAACCTCCCGTCAAAGTTCGAGCTCAAAAGCACATGAAAAGTTTCATGTGGATTCAGTCCTGGAATGTGCCCTGCTTAGTCATCTACTGGCTTCCGGGCGGGCAGGCCGGAATGGCCACCGTCTATCTTCTTTGAAACCATCATAACTAATCACGCCTTTCTTCCGTATATGTTGCTATCCTTGTTTCACAGCATAACAAGGAAAGGGTCAAAAAAACGAAGGTGGGGAAATTTTCTTCTCGTGCGTCTCTCCATCATCATGCCAAAGGTCCCCCCCCAATTCACTCTTTTCCGCGTTTGCATTCATAGGTTTCCTCCTGACGAGTCTTCCGCTGCCATGGCACATACAATGTAAGCGTTCCCTTGAATGTCGAGTCGTATTGGTGATTAAATCCAACGCAGTATGGAATATGGGGACCTGTATGTACATGCTTTGGACGAGTCTCGGGTGTCTTATTTTGTTCGTCAACTCCGTTGTATGGAACGATAATATAGCAAACTCGGCGCCCGTGCGGTGCGACATAAGTAAGATCACCTTCCTAGTCGTATGCTAATCCCCATATTTCTCCAGGCTCTCATTACTTTATCGGAGCAAGTGTTGGGATCCCTGCATCATCGCTCTGCATCATCCATCGTCTTTACTATCTAACAAAGTTGCAGATGATCCCCGTCGACAAGAAAGAGGTGAAATATTATGTTCGTTCGGTATGGCTTGAATGTTGTCTGATGCTTCGGGTAGAGGAAGCGTGCAATCATGGTTGACTTGTCTATCGGAATTGGGTTTCCATGTATTGTAATGGCGTTGGGTCAGTGTGTGTTCTCTTTCGACATAGGGAACTAACCTCTGATTACTAATAGATTTTGTCGTACAAGGCAATCGATTCCTTATCTTTGAACAGTTCGGATGTTACACTGCAACAATCAACACACCGGCTACATATTTCATTCTCTGGATGTGACCGCTCGTCATTGGTTTGATCAGTTTTGTTTATGCAGGTTGGTAATTAGGGTCATTGTCTGGTTTCACTATCTAATGGATATAGTCCTTACCTTTCGCAGAGCATTTCGGCAAAAAGAGGAACTAAAAAAATGCATCATGCAGGCTTCGCTATCAGTGTCGGGCGTTATTGGCGCCTCATGGCACTTTGTTGCGCGGAAATTACCTTCACTATCCCCCTGAGCATCTACGTGATTGTATGGAACGTGTTAGGTGGTTCCGTCCCATATGATTCGTGGACCTGGGTGCATACGGACTTTTCTCAGATTCATCAATACTCGGCCGCCACCTGGCAGAGTATGCCTTACACGGCCATTTCACTAGAGACATCAAGATGGTTATATATTCTTTGCGCTTTCACCATTTTCACATTCTTCGGCTGGGCTCAGGAAGCAAGAGACTTTTACCGCCAAACGTATTGGACTATTTGTCGTCGCCTTGGGGCTTGGAACCTTTCCGGCCAACCATTGCCTACGTGAGTTCATTGGTGGTTAAAATCTAACCCACTAACATGTCTTGTTTCAGTACTACGATATCTAAGAAAAACCAGTATTTGGGTCATCAAGTACGGGCGACACACTACTCACAAACGCCCCCCTCGTTCACAGCGCCGTCACGTCCAGAGACCCCCTCTCACAGCCTACAACATAGTGTAGACGATGGATTGGCCCCACCGAAACCTCCTCCACTGAGCAATCTTAAACGTCTGGCGTGCATCCCTCGGTCAGATGTACAGGAGTCTGTATTCGCAGGTGGCCTGCATTTGAGAGCTTCGAACCTGGACATCAGTCAACCAGCCTGACAACGCCTGCCAACTTTTAGAATTTTCTTGGGCTATGTTTTATGTCGCTTTCGCTCATTATATCCCTGTTGTAGCACTATTGCGTTATTTAACTTTTTCGAAGCTGTTGAGTCTTATCTCGCTAGATCTAATCAAGCCCACGTTGTGCTCTGCGGCGTTAGGACTACGCATTCTCACGAACGGCCCGCTGCCCTCAGAACTTCATCCTATCAAGGTACAGCTGCGTCCTCGTATGCATGAAGGGCAAGTACATCCTCCTCCATGATTTAGATTCTGAAGAAATAACCTTCGTTGCAGCCATGCCCTTTCGTTCGTCAAGCTCAAGTAGTGCCCTTACCTCTACATCGGACTCGGATAGTATGGATTCGCTCTTTGATGAACTCCCCACCACTTCAATGCCCGTGGCGATGCGACGCGCCCCACCTATCCCAGGACTGTTTGTCCCACCCGTCGTACTTCCCCGCGAGTTGGCGGCACAGATCGCGCACGAATGCATGAGTCTCTACTTTGATGGCAGAAACGTCAATCAGATCATGCTGTTTGGACGTACCGTGACCAGCTTGGACGGAGAAGAGGAAAACTCTGACGCCAGGATGGGGAAAGGATTGCCATCGGTTCTAATTCAATTGCTCCACCAATTATCTGCGCTGCTACAGCCTTGGATTCCAGACGATCTCCATAATCACCTCTTTCCGTCCGCTGGAGCGCCACCTCGAGCGCGACAGGCAATTCTGAATTTATACCATCCTGGCGAAGGCATATCATCACATGTAGATTTGCTGAACAGATTTGATGATGGAATCATCGGGGTCAGCTTATGTGGAAGTTGCGTCATGTCCTTTGAGGAGGCGGAGAATACTGCGCAGGATTCTGAGAAATGCGAAGGAGATGAGTGTCGAAGGAAGTGGAACTTTTACTTGCCGGAAAGGAGTGTACTGGTGATGTCGAAGGATGCACGATACCGTTGGAAGCATGGGATACCAGGGAGGACACACGATCTCGTCGAAAATGAAGATGGCGAACTTTGTTTGATCAAAAGAGGCGTTAGACTAAGCATCACCTTTCGATGGTTACTCCCTGGCGCGGATATTGTCGGTGGGCTAGATTCATGAGTCCTAAACTTATCAGTGCAGTTCGAAGATCAGATATCTGATTCCAATGCCGGGCTCGAGTAGAGGTTGCAGGAAAGCAGTGAGGATTAATTGTGTCTAACACGCACATCCTACATCCCCGAGTTTCTTCTATTGTCCCATGATCATGTCCTTTACACGAGCAAGCAAGGCGCCACCTGCTTAAAATCCGCCACGCAGTGCAAGAACGAGGTGGAGCACGGATCCTGCTGTAACGTTGAAGTCCTTTGCCGTCTTCTCGTCTGGCCTGGACGTGCGTTAAATGAGAGACATCTTGATATCCAGAATGATTTACATCTGCCGTCCACCGAAGATCAACCGTTGTTGTTGCGGCGGTACACCGGACTGTTCCTCCACCTTCTCCTTGATCCGAGTAATCTGCAGAGAATAAAATGTCGACAAAAATCTAGCTCGAGTATCTCATGGCTTGCCTTGTCATCCGCATCGATGTCTAGTTCAATCTGGAAGCCACTCGATGAGATAGGGTGTAGCAGAGCGTCGCAAAACGTACCTCTTTCCCTGTTAGTGTCTTTGAAAGCAAAAAATTAGCATCGGGATGAATAATGTCTGGTTGAGACGAGGCACACCTTGACCTTGATCAACATTCTTTCAAGTGAGGGAATGCTGGGCAAGTTCGGACCCGGGGTATGTAATTAGGGTTGCTGACTAATCTTATCCTTGAACCAAATATTACCTTTTTTTCTTTTTCTTTTTCTTCTTGATTTGATTCATGATGCAGTGTCCAAGCTGGGCAATGACGGTCACGCGTCAGAACATACTATGATCAATCCGGTGTTTTATAACGGAAATGACTACGAGAACTTGGGTAACAGCATTCTCGACAAGTACCCTCAAGTTCAAAAAGGTCAAATATCGGACGAGAGTTTACTCAATCAAGAGCCGGCTTTTTCACAAGGCGCTACGTTCGCACGAGTGAAACGATCATAGACTTTCAACGTTCAACTCCCATCCACTTAGGTGACTTGAATCACGCGTTCGGCTGAAAGGAATATCAGAGGTTTGACTGTTTTTACATCACTGTTGTGATCAATGAACTCCGAGAGGGCTGGGCATGGTGGTTATACTCGACTAGAAAATGATGATACGGCCGTCTCTCGTCTTGTTGAAGAAGACAAAATTCCCTGGTACCGCAAACGCAATCTTCGCTTCTTGTACTTCTTGATGTTTCCCACTTGTCTTGGAGTGGAGATGACGACCGGGTAAGTGTTTCGTGGGTTTCGTGGAAAGTCGCTGATTTGGATGAAGATTTGACGTGTCGATGATAAACGGGCTGCAAGCTGTGCCCTCGTGGGTTGACTGTAGGGCGATCATCTAGCTGGTGACCGAATGAATTAACTCGAACGGCAGATTTTGCTCATCCTCATTCTGTTTCATTGGGTCTCATGGTTTCCATGTTCTCCCTGGGCTGTATCGCCGCCGTTCCTTTTACCCCGTCTGTTGTTGATAAAATAGGAAGGCGATACCCTATTCTGTTCGGAAGTGTAATCACAGTATTCGGAAGTGCTCTTCAAGGGTTAGCTTCGAACTGTAGGTGATTCATGCATGTCAAAGCTCCATGTTTGACCTTAAATCTCTTAGTCGCGATGTTTATTACTGCTCGTTTTATGCTTGGTTTTGCCAATGCTATATGCGTTGTGGCGGCGTCGTCCCTGGTTGGAGGTACGACAAAGTACTTTATCTTGGTTGGTGGTGATTAGACCTCGTAAAGAGCTCTCACATCCCAAGGAAAGAGCAATTATGGGATCGCTTTTTTATACCTCTTTCTACATCGGTAAATTAAAACTGCAAACTTCAAGGATTGGTTTAAAGCTGATCTATCCTAGGCGGTGTGGCTGCCGCTGGGTTAACGTTTGGAACGTTCGCTATAAAGAACGACTGGGCATGGAGAACCCCATCTCTCTTCCAGATCGTGCCCAGTTTATTTCAAGTTTTCTTTATATTGTTCCTCCCAGAATCTCCTCGCTGGCTTGTATCAAAAGGGAGAGGGCGGGAAGCGTATGCCATCCTTGTAAAGTATCACGGAGAGGGTGATGAAAATTCGAATTTCGTCAAAGCTGAATACACTCAGATCGAGCAGATGTTGGAAGAAGAACTGAAGATTTCTCGGACGAACCCGAAGCGGATGTTTTCCACTCCAGGAATGCGAAGGCGTATCATCGTCGCAACTTTCCTTGGTCTGTTCACGTACTCATGTGGAGTTGGTTTGGTTTCGTAAGGACTTTCGTTATATGTTGTGTTGTCAACTTATGAACCATGCATCCAAATAGATTTTTTCTTTCCCCGATCCTAGACAGTATTGGCATCCACGATAACAAGACAAAGCAAGCCATTAACCTTGCCAGATTTGTTTGGAGCCTCGTTAATGGCACTGTTATTTCGTTGATAGTGCCTAGATACCCTCGCCGAAGGGTATATCTGGTGAGTGAAACAGTTCTAGATTAAGTCTGATTCCGTGGCTAAGGCTTCCTAGGCGTGCACTATATCTGTCCTCGTTATATTTGTTGCTTGGACCATAGCTAATATAGAGTATTCACTTACCCATGACAAGTTCTTTGCTCAACTAGTGCTTCTGTGAGTATACTATTCTCAATTAGATGATTTCCGTTCTCATTCTCGTGCCGTAGTCTTATCTTCTTGTATGGGCCAGCTTATAATCTGGGATATACTGCTTTGGTTCACTGTGGGTGTCATGCTATATATTTGTTTCCTCGTTGATTGTAACTGGAATGTAACAGCGTATTTGGTCGAACTTTTTCCGTTTCATGTCCGAGCCAAGGGTATCACGATATTCATGTGGTCGAGTCGCGTCGCGTCATTCTTCTGTCAATTCGTGGATCCTATTGGCATCTACCTTGCGGGTTCGTTCATCGTTCATCACTTCGAATTAGTACTCTAATGGTCCATGTTGTACGGTAGGGTGGAAATGGTACATTGTGTAAGTGGGAAAAATAGAAATGGACACGTTCCTGAAACCTGTTAGCTATTGTGTGTGGGATGCCTTTCAGGTCCTATTCGTCTACTTCATGTTTCCCGAGACGTCAGGGCGTACACTCGAGGAACTCACGTTTTGTAAGTGGCATGTCGATGCACTGAGCAAAATATGTCACCTAACAGATACTTTGACAGTGTATGAGGGTGAACGGGAAGCATCTATGCGAAGTGAAGTTGGGACCCTGAATGATCACAGGGTAACTCTGACATACGGTGCCGTGGAGGATATTCCTAGAAGTTCCATTCATTTAGGATAACTAGCTTACGGTCGCATTAAAGTGACCTGAGTGTCCCTCTGGCTTCGGGTTGACGTGCCGGTCAAGGCCAAGATTGAATATGGGAAGCTTGTGAGATTGAAATTAGGGACTCGTTTGATAGGACACATATTGTAAAAATGTGATCAGACCATAGTCAGACATGCCTTTGGATTAGTTATGGAGAGCATAAAGAATGGTAAGTGCTTAGTAGGAATGCCTGGATGTATGTAAGATGAGAGAGAACCTAATATCAGAATATGCTTTACACCTGTTGTTCACCGAAGGTCGTTGAACCGTATTGTTGTCCTGCCTGTTCCTCCACCTTCTCCTTAGTCCGAGTGATCTGTAGAGGTTAAAAGGTCAACGATAATCTAGTCCGAGCATCTTACAACTCGTCTTGCCATCAGATCAATGTCTAGTTCGATCTGAACGCCACTAGACGAGATAGGGTATAGCAGGGTCGCTGCAAAACTGAGTTGCCGACTGATCCCTGAAACTTATCTTTAGTTGTAAGCTCTTCTCTTGATTTGTTACTATAAAAACAATGTCCAAGTTTCACGGCAAACAGGATGCCAGCTCAACTCAACGTACAACAATGGTATTCTGTGGCGGTCTCAATCACGGGAACTGCATGAAACCACATTCTTAGAACAGGCACACTTGCCAAATTCAAGAGGGTCTGATCAGGTGGGATGCTTTCGCATGTCACCAACCTTATCAGATATCAGAGTTTACTTATACAGTCGAGAGTCGGATAATACTGCCGATGCAGTAGAAGGGCACTACGTCCGCACGAGCGGGCACGATTGACCCACTTCATACCCCAAAGTTACCTTGATCAAACACACGTTTAGCTGAAAAGTATATCAGGATCAAGTTCAACTACGGTTCCCACATCTCAGCCGATGAACTCTCGGAGGGCTGAGCATAGTGGTTACACTCAACTGGAAAACAATGACACGACTGTCTCTCGTCTCGTTGAGGAAGACAAAATTCCCTGGTACCGCAAGCGCAACCTTCGTCTCTTGTATCTACTAATGTTCCCAACTTGCCTTGGAGTTGAGACAACGAGCGGGTAAGTGTTTCCCAACGTGGGTTCCACGGAAAGCTTGTTGATTTGAATGAAGATTTGACGCGTCGATGATAAATGGACTACAAGCTGTACCCTCGTGGCTTGACTGTAAGATTGTTATTTGGCCGATGAATGAAATAGTTGACGTGAACGACAGATTTTGACCATCCTCGTTCCGTTTCATTGAGCCTGATGATTTCCATGTTTCCTCTGGGCTGTATCGTTGCCGCCCCGTTTACCCCGTCTATTGTCAATAAACTAGGAAGGCGATATCCTATACTTCTTGGAAGTGTAATCTTAGTATTCGGAAGTGCTCTTCAAGGATTAGCTTTGAATTGTAGGTGATTCATGCGTCAAAGCTTCATATCTGATCTTAAGACTCTTAGTTGCAATGTTCCTCATTGCTCGTTTTATACTCGGTTTTGCCAATTTCATGTGCGTTGTGGCGGCGTCTTCTCTGATTGGAGGTACGACAAAGCATTTTATCTTGGTTGCTAATAATTAAACTACACAAAGAGCTCTCACATCCCAAGGAACGAGCAATTATGGGATCGCTTTTTTATACCTCTTACTACATTGGTAAATCGATACTGCAAACTTCAAGGACCGGTTAAAAGCTGATCTATCCTAGGCGGTATGGCTGCCGCAGGGTTAACATTCGGAACGTTCGCTATAAAGAATAATTGGGCATGGAGGATCCCATCTCTCTTCCAGATTTTGCCCAGTTTATTTCAAGTCGTTTTTATATTGTTTATCCCAGAATCTCCTCGCTGGCTCGTGTCCAAAGGAAGAGGGTGCGAAGCGCGTGCCATCCTTGTAAAGTATCATGGAGAGGGTGATGAAAACTCATATTTCGTCAAAGCTGAGTACGCTCAGATCAAGCAGACGTTGGAAGAAGAGTTGAAGGTTTCTCGGACGAGTCCGAAGCGAGTGTTTTCAACTCCAGGGATGCGAAAGCGTGTCATTGTCGCAGCTTCCCTCGGTCTGTTCACCAATTCTTGTGGAGTTGGATTAGTTTCGTGAGAGCCTTCGTTGTATTATGCTATCCGCTTACATCCGTCATGCAAAGAGTTCTTCTTTCTCCGATCTTAGACGGTATTGGCATCCACGACAACAAGACAAAGCAAGCTGTTAACCTCGCCAGATTTGCTTGGGGCCTCGTTAATGGTATTGTCATTTCGTTGATAGTGCCTAGCTACCCTCGCAGGAGTGTGTATTTGGTGTGTGATGTGGTTATAAATTCTGTCTAACTCCGTGCTAAGGCTTCCTAGGCGTGTACCATATCTGTCTTCGTCATATTCGTTGCTTGGACCATAGCTAATATAGAATATTCGCTTACCCACGACAAGGTCTTTGCTCAACTAGCACTTGTGTGAGTATGCTATTCTCAATCTGGTGTTTTCTGCTCTCACTCTTGTATTATAGTCTTCTCTTCTTATATGGACCGGCTTATAATTTGGGATATACCGCCTTGGTTCACTGTGAGTGTTATATTATTTTATTGCTTCCTAGAATTGACGATTATAACAGCATATTTGGTTGAACTCTTCCCATTTCATGCCCGAGCTACGGGTATCACGATATTCATGTGGTCGTCTCGCGCAGCATCATTTTTTAGCAATTTCGTGGATCCTATTGGCATCTATGCCGCAGGCACGTTCATTGTCCGGTCCCTCCAAATCATCACTCTGACTGCTTGTGTTGTATGGCAGGGTGGAAATGGTACATCGTGTAAGTGAGACTTTTAAAAAAAATAGACGGACACATCCTGAAACTCGTTAGCTATTGTGTGTGGGACGCCTTTCACGTCCTGTTCGTCTACCTCATGTTTCCCGAGACATCGGGGCGCACGCTCGAAGAACTTACATTTTGTACGTGACATGTCGATGTGCTGAGATTGAAAAATGTCATCTCACGGATACTTTGGTAGTATATGAAGGTGAACGGGAGGAGTTCATGCGAAGTGAGGTTGGGGCCCTAAATAATCACAGGGTAAATCAGACGTATGGCGCCGTGGAGAGTATTCCTAGAAATTCTGTTCAGGAGTAACATAAACACTGTAGGAACCGTTCGAACAGTGTGAGGTCGAGAATCTGCGCGAACATGGGCAAGCTGAGATGTATGATACCATGAAGGAGCATACTCGGAGAACTGCAATTAAGTAACAGGCTTTAAAGGCGACCACCCCTTCCATTATTGGCACTTCTTTTGCGGTGAACGACGCCCAAGGTTGTTTGCCAAAGTCACTCTTCTCATGATTAGTCCTCAGGATTTGTCCCATATTCTGCTGACAGGCGCTCCGAAAGTCTCCATCTGGTAAACAAGGTTTCTGCTGGCATCGCGTGGCGCCTATCAAAGATAGATGTGAGAATATCTCATCGTTTTGGGACGACCTGCCACTGCAGGGCAATGCATCGGTGCGAACGTCTACTTATTCGATAGAGTCAGCTGCCACCGATTGTTACAATTTGTGTTGATTCGCAGCGGTGACACTCCTGTCAATCAAGCGCACAGAAAAGACTTATAACAAGCCTTCACCAACCTTACTTTTGCAAGCCCATCCCTACATCGCTATCCATATCGATCAGATGGTCCTGCATAGGGCCGGACTCGAAGGTAGTAATGCTTATCTAGAAAGTAACGACACAACCGTCTCTCAGCTCGTCGAGCAAGACAAAGTTCCCTGGTATAGCAAACCCAACCTTCGTTTTTTATATCTCTTGATGTTTCCAACTTGTCTCGGTGTGGAGATAACCAGTGGGCAAGCGTTTCTAATCACTACAATGATAAGTTTGACTGAGGTAGAAAAGGTTTGATGCATCCATGATAAATGGTCTCCAAGCTGTATCTTCATGGCTCGAATGTAAGCTGGTGATCTAACCAACGTCTCGAAAGTTTACCCAGACGACAGATTTTGATCATCCTCATTCTGTTTCCTTGGGTCTCATGGTTTCTATGTATTCTCTGGGTTGCGTTACTGCCGCCCCATTTGCCCCCTCTGTTGTCGATAAATTTGGAAGACGATATCCTATACTGCTCGGAGGTATAATATCGATAATTGGGGGTATTATTCAGGGATCTGCATTGAATCGTAAATGTTTGTTATACTTGGGGATTTAGGTGCTTATGATGGAAAAACTTCATAGTTATCATGTTCATTGCTGCTCGTTTCATTCTTGGATTTGCCAACGTGTTTTGTGTAGTAGCGGCCTCTTCTTTAGTTGGAGGTGCGTCAAGTGATGTCAAGTCAATCGGCACTAACTGAGTTAGGCGAAGAACTGTCGCATCCCAAGGAGCGGGCAGTCATGGGTTGCCTCTTTAATACATCCTATACCATAGGCAAGTCAAAATTACGTTATTCTTGGCGGATTGTGATCTGATTATCCTAGGTTCTGTGGCAGCCGCAGGGATAACTCTTGGGATGTTTTCTATGGCGAGTGATTGGGCATGGAGAATCCCATCATTCCTCCAGGCAGTTCCCAGTCTACTCCAAGTCTCCTTTATCTACTTTCTCCCGGAGTCTCCGCGCTGGCTGGTATCAAAAGGAAGGGAAGATGAAGCATACGCCATTCTCGTAAAATACCATGCGGAAGGGGATGAAAACTCTGACTTTGCCAAGGAGGAATACGCTCAGATCAACCATGCACTTACAGCAGAATTGAAGATTACCCAAATGAATCGGAAGGTCGTATTTTTGACTCCTGGAATGCGAAGACGAGTCATCATAGCAATTTTCCTTGGTCTATTCACTCATTTGTCTGGAAATGGATTAATTTCGCGGGTGTTATATCATTGATGATGTCTGCTCAGTGACCGCTGATCGCATTGATAGATATTTTCTTCCCTCTGTCTTAGACAATGTTGGCATCCATGACGACAGGACGAAACAGGTTGTCAATCTTGCCAAATCTTCTTGGGCCCTTGTAAATGGTACCATCATCGCGTTGATAGTACCTCGGTATCCTCGACGGAGAGTGTATTTAGTAAGTGGTGTTACTATAGGTTACCACTAATACCATTCTAATTCCTGCAGGTGTCTACCATCTCTGTCTTTGTCGTATTCACTGCTTGGACGGTAGCTAATGCAAGGTATTCGTTCACTCACGATAAGGTCTCCGCCCGAGTAGTACTCGCGTAAGTATGCATGTCTATAGCATCTTTCTTCTGTTCTGATCACCTGGCTCTAGTCTTATATTTTTGTATGGTCCGATGTATAACTTGGCATTCGTTGCCTTGCCTTTCAGTAAGGTTGCACACATACCATCGCTCTTCATGATTATTCAGGCTTGATTTGACAGCATTCTTGACCGAACTTTTCCCATTTTATGCCCGAGCCCGGGGCATCGCTGCCTTCCAGTGGTGGAGTCGTGCGGCGTCATTCTTTAGTCAATTCATTGACTCTATCGGCATAGACGCTGCCGGTACGTCTTCAGTGCGGTTTATCCCATTCATAGTACTCATACAGTGTATGAAAGGCTGGAAGTGGTACATTGTGTAACTCTTATTTGGGAACACGAATGGACAAAGCTGACGGATACCAGATACTGCGTGTGGGATGCCTTCCAAGTCATATTTGTGTATCTTATGTTTCCCGAGACGTCGGGTCGTACGCTTGAGGAGTTGGCATTTTGTGAGTGAGCACATTTTCTTCGAGGGTTCAGTCTTACAAATACTCTGAAGTGTTTGAGGGTGATCAGGAACCGTTCAGACAGTGTGAGGTCGAGAATCTGCGTGAATATGGACAAGCTGAGGCATATGGTACCATGGAGGAACATTCTCGGAGAAATTCTAGTGATGAATAAGGTATGAAGGTAATATTTTTTGCTTGAGCAAGAAATTCAACAGACATTCTTACGAACTCGTAAACTCTCTATCTCTAGAACTACAGCAACCTCCGATGTCACGTTAAATAAGTATTGTTAGTAGTGAGAATTTATACATACTAACCTCTGCCATCAGTCTGGAATTCTCGATGGTTCGCTTGAGCAGGGAAGGTACTAAGTCTTGTATCAAACAAACAACAGCCTACTGTCCACGAGCAGGGGTATAGTTCATGGAACCATACAATGTTCAAGCAGGCTCGCAGATCGTTCCCGATCATCCGCATACACTATTTTACTAATCGTCAAAAACGATTGATGTCGATTCGAGAACGTTGGTGCACTCACAGAACGCGAGTTCCTTGGGCGTACGCCCCGACGTATCGGGGAACATGAAATGGACGAGCACGACATGAAGGACGTTCCACACCGAGTTGCCAACGTTTCTTTAGAACCCGTGCGTTTTGCGCCCCTGGAGACAACTTATATGAAATACCATCTCCAGCCTTCCGTGCCACGGTGTTACTCGAAGCGATGATTCAGACGGACGGGGCTGGTGGTGACGCACCTGCGGTGTGGATCCCAATAGGATCCACGAATTAACTAAAGAATCCTGCGACACGACCATAGGAAGATTGTGGCATCTTTACGGACATGAAACGGGAAGAGCTTGACCATGGTGAACTTGCACGATATACCATTTCCAATCTTACACAGGGCTGACTCTGTCACGACCATAAACCCAACGGAAGGACGTTCCCGCGACATTGAGCTTGTTCATCAGCATTTCTTCCTCCACGGTACCATACGTCTCTGTTTGCCCGTGTTCACAAATGATTTGAAAGTGGCCATCTCGTCTGGGTGTTCGACTTTACGTCAGAAATTGTCGATTGACAATGGAGGCGTGCCAATCAGATTGGATGCTTTGTTGAGCCCACTCGGGTGACGACCCACGTATGGGTTCCCACGTCTTGCGCACCTACCTTATAAAACGGCGGGTCTCTGACTTTGCACTCGCGAAGGAGCGCATTCTGGAAGATCTGATGCGATTAAGCAAAAATATCCCTTGGGCGCCCGGGTTTGCTCGGCAAACCGACCATCCGTGTTGTTCGAGCTGGGTCGTTCAGCGATTTTCTGCAGTTGAACTTAGACGAAAGCAATAACAACGTGCCGTCGTTCTACCCAAAGTGTCATATGTGACATGGTTTTCGGATCGTGTTGTAGCCAAGTTGCACATAGCTCGAAACCCTGTTCGAGAGTGAGGTCTTCGTTCCTACATAAGTGGTTTAAACGGCAGCATGTTATCTTCGACAGATGGCTATCTATAAGAGCTATCTTCCATGGTACCATACGTGTGTTCGCTTTGAGGTCTACTATTCCTGAGTGGCTCTTGATCCTCGTACACTATTAGAGTACTCATACTAAGACGTTTATCTGATCTGAGATCACTGCGCACTTACAAAAGGTGAGCTCCTCGAGCGTGCGGCCGGAAGTCTCCGGAAACATGAAGTAAACGAAAACAACCTGGAAGGCGTTCCATGCACAGTAGCTAACGTCTTTTCAGTAGGCGTCCGTTGCACCTCCAAAGGCGAACTCACACGATGTACCATTTCCAACCTTTCATAGGACCAACTCCGTCACAAAGATGACATTAACCCAATGGAAGAACGTACCCGCGATATCGAGGCCAATAGGGTTCACAAACTGGCTGAAGAATGCACCACCGCATGCCCACCACTGGAAAATAGCAATACCCCTGGCGCGGACGTGGAATGGGAAGAGCTCGACCAAGAACGCTGTTTAAACATCCAGTTAGCCTTTTCTCTCGTGAAGGTATCATATGCATAGGCCCACAGTAAGTCAAGGCTGTGAATCCCAAGCTGTAAGCCGGACCATATAAAAATATAAGGCTGTGCAACGCAAGATGAGACCAAGAAACAGTGCTCGAAGTAACTTGGACGCGCACACGAGCACAACTTGAGCAGCGAGCTTGCTTTGAGTAAGTGTATACTCCGCACTAGCGACAGTCCAGGCGGTAAACACGACAAAAAGAGAGACGGTGCAAGTCTGTGGAAATGATGACCACGTACATACTCCGCAGCAGCATTACTCACTAGATATATCTTCCGTCGAGGATATTGAGGCGCTATTAATGCAATGACCGAACTATTCATGAGGCTCCAAGAGACTTTGGCCAGATTGATAATGTTTTTCGTCCGGTTATCGTGAATGCCAATATTATCCAAGATCGGGGAGAGAAAATGTCTCTGTCAGAGTCAGTGGGCGGTCCAACGAAGAGCGATCGACCAACAAGGTCGGACATACGAAATTAGTGCAACACCACTCCATTGGGTAAATAGACCGAGAAAAGTCGCGACGATAACACGCTTTTGCATTCCTGGTGTGGCGAACACCTTATTTCGGTTCATTCGAGCAATTCTTAGCTCTGCTTCCAGAGTTTGCTCGATCTGAGCATACTCCGCTTTGACGAACTCCGAATCTTCATCCCCCTCTGCATGGTATTTCACGAGTATGGCATATGCTTCGGTTCCTCTTCCTTTCGAGACAAGCCAGCGAGGTGATTCTGGGAGAAACCAGAAAAACGTAATCTGAAGTAGACTAGGCACTACTTGAAGGAAGGACGGAATTCTCCATGCCAAATCGTTTGTCATAGAAAATGTTCGGAGAATTACCGCAGCAGAAGCTACGGCGCCTAGGAAGGGGTTAACAAACAACTCCACCATAGACTATGACCCTGGATTCACCGACGTAGTAGGTGGTATTGAAAAGGGAACCCATGATAGCTCGTTCCTTGGGATGTGAGAGCTCTTCACATAACTTAATCTCTCGTGAACAAATTGGGGTGAATTGGACTTACCCCCAATCAAAGACGATGCCGCTACAACACAGAAAATGTTGGCAAACCCAAGCATAAAACGAGCGATGACGAACATTGCAACTATTGAATCCAGGATGAAGATGCAGCCCAAAGTTCCAAAACATCAACTACTCACAATTCAACGCGGACCCCTGAAGAAGGCCCCCGATGATTGAAATCACACCACCGAGTAGTATTGGGTATCGCCTCCCGATTTTATCAACGACAATTGGAACAAACGGAACAGAAGCGAAGCAACCAAAAGAGTACATTGCAGCTACGAGACCCAGGGAAGCAGAACGAGGATGACCGAAGTCTGACGGCCGTCAACATTGTTCGGCATCAAGAAGAACGTTGACATACATTCAAGCCAAGAAGGAACAGCTTGCAGGCCATTTACCATAGTCGCATCGAAACTTCTCTGTGTCAGTGATTCGACGTGGAAGATACTGAACGTACTCACCCACTAGTCATCTCCACTCCCAGACAGGTTGGGAACATGAAGAGGTACAAAAATCGAAGCTTGGGTTTGCAATACCAGGGAACCTTATCTTGTTGAGCGAGACGAGAGACGATCGCTTCATTTTCATCTAGTTGAGCATAGCTGTTCTCAGCACTCCGCGAATGCATTTGCGAATGGGACGTGAAAACCTCCAGTTCAATAAAGATGGATACTTTCCTTATTCGGCCGTGATCACAGTTCAAAACTAACTAGTGACTATAATAGGCTCACTTAAGTCAAAGCTGGGTACGACAGCTTGTGTACTACATATAATTTTGAATGTATGCGACAGCGATTGGGCTGCGCTGTGGCATAGCAAGGTCAAGAATCTAAGTACGTGCCGCGGGGATGTGGTATGTACAGTACTACGAAAAAATAAAGCGCCTTTCGTGCCAAGCAAGTGTCGAGGGTAACCTCATCTAATTTTGTCACTGTCCTTCCATGACAGACCCTTTGACGATCACTGGCAGGATTCCTAACAAAGAGACGAACGCTATGGACTACGCATGCACGGCAAAGGGGCAAACAGACACACCTCCCGTTGGAAGAGTCCAAGGACGATGATTGCACACGCGCAAGAAACCGCCAATGAACCCTCCATGCGCTGTAATAGACAATACTAGCAGAGCCACGATCAAGCCTCGGCGCAGCAAGGCGAAAAGTGGAACACCCACCTTGTTCCACGTCCTCGTGAAATATCATATCCAAGACGTGCCTCGCTCGTCGATCGATATCGTCGTGTGTCTCCCTATAGTCCGGCGTCCAGAGTTCGTCCCGTTCCGCGAACCCCGCTTCGAAAGCGTACTCGGGAAACGCGGCGTGTATCTCTGAACGCGTCCGCCGCTTGTCGCACGTGTGCACGCCAATGTGTTCGCGCATGTTCTGTTCGCGCAGTGTGAGATGAACATGTGATAGGGCGTTCAGATGCTACAGAACGCATCACCAACCTCGACAATGATCGTGTTTGGCCCGTTGGGGAGGACGTTGGCGTCGAACGTGACTTGGTTAGTGCGTATCGCGCGCGTCAACGGGCTCGTGTATAGTTTTTCCGGGAGGGGAATCCCGAATTGACGCTCTTGCATCCATGCGTCGCGGGCCGCTTGGGCTTGTCGTTCGCCCAACGGTGTGAGCTGCGGATCGGCTGCAGAAAAAGTCACATCAAGAAAAAGCGAGTCATGACTCGAAACGACGTACGGCCCCATACGATCTCGCCATCCCCATTCAACTTTGACCAGTATCTGACGTTCCAAATGAGGAACAAGAATCGATCATGATCATCGTTGGGGAGAACACGCTCACTGGGTCCAAGCCTTCAAGTTGCCAACGACGTCCGATTCTTCAAAGGAACTACAGGCTGCACAAAACGACCCACCTTGCCACCATACTTTGCCTCGCCCACGTTATCTTGAATGCGGATAGCTTGAAAACGCGATAAAAAAAAAAAGGAGAAAACGAGACGCACGATAACCTTCCCCGTGTCGACCGAGGAAAAAGATCTTGTATTGTACCCCCGGTTCGAGTCGAGCGGCCGCATTTAGCCGCTCGATCTCGGCGATGAACGTCGTCCACCTGTCCTCCCGAGAGTCGATTAGGCCGAATCTAGGAAGCACCTGGGCGCGGGCGGGGTGAGTACGATCCGAGACGGCCAGGAGGTAAGAAACGGACTCACAGCCTGCGAAAGGTCAAACGATGTGCAACGCAGTGTTGGTATGCATGTACGCGCACCTCTTCGGTGGACGATCGATCTGGATCGTCTTGGATAAAGAACCCCGGTACCGTCTGGATTGAACGTCAAAAAAGAAAACTCCATCGAACACCGATGCCTACGGACCGTGTATATCCTCGCGCTCCGCACCGTCATGATTCCTCAAACGTCGGGATAGAGTTGACAGACTCACATGATGAAACGCCATAGTGATACATATTCGTCCCACCGGCGTCCGAATCTCGGTCCTCGCAGTTCCTGGCCCGGTTAAAGCCGAAAGCCAACCTGGCTTATGTCCAGCAACAACACGTACACGATACGGCACACGCAAAGAGTCGATTTACCGACGTTTTCCTCACAACTCGAATTTAATACGATGATACAACTCCGACGCGCTCCGCATCGCTTCCATGCTCTCATACCCAGCCTCCTCGCCCCGATGATCAAAAATGTGTATGGGCGCGTACTCAAACGGCGCAGGTGCCTTGGGAACGCAGTGGACCGGTCGCACGCCGTAGTCCTCGACTGCGAACGGTTCGCCAGGGCTCGAGGGCCTTTGGAGGAGGATCGCGTTGGTGGAATCGATCGAGACGTCATGATCAAAGTAGTTGAGCGGGGTCAGGAAGAAGCTAGTGCAACCATCAGAAAGAGTTGCCTCTTTCTCCCTCTCGAAGGCACGCTTACCTCGACGAAGCAGTGTTGGTCCGCGTGTTCGGTGCATCCTCGGATTGAGGCTAGAACGCGTCCCCAGTCAGATCGGCCAATCAGAACGACGTGCAATCTTACGAGGTGGTGCATCCCGACATTGACCCAAGCGACCAAATCTTCCTGCGTGATATTCTCCCCGTCGAAAAATTTGTGAAAGTTGACCGGCGGCATGCCAGGTAAGTTAAAGTTCCACACGCTGCTCGAGGAGGGTTCGGTGTCCTTGCGACGAGACACGGCGAGATTGTATCGCGCCCAGTTGGCATTGTTGAGCATGCGCTTGGAGCCTACGACCGTCTATGCTGGCGATCAGCTTCCATCGAGAACAAGAACCAGAGGCCAGTGCTTACGCCATAGATGGGCGAATATCCAGGGTGGATTGCGTAACCCCTGACCGTGCCCCACGTGTTTTTCTCATCTTGATTGACGATGGAGTATCCGCCTTGGAAGTTATTGGGGTACTTGAGCAGCGCGTCATCTTCGTTCGTGATGTATTCGCGCTGGATGACCTGTTGGATGACCTCGTTGCCCCAATCGTCCAGGTACCAGGGTTTAGTCACGACTTCTTGCTTCGTCGTCGTCTTCAAGAGGGAGTTGGCGGTGCCCGCAACGTCGAGATCAACCTAAGAGAGGTGAGTGAACCTGAATGACGTGCAATACATTCATTCCTGACCTTGTAGTTGATGACATGGTCATGAAGGCTTCCCACTAAAATCTGTTTGAGTAAATGACAAATAAAACCCTGAAACACGCACTGGTAGTTTCCCAGATGCGAGCGCCATAGTTCTTTTGATCAGAGTCCCAGTACCCAGCCTGGAGATACCCAGACGCGGATAGCCGGACTTCGATCGTTCCATCCAAATGGAAAATATAATCGAACTACATGTCGTTAGTCAAAACATCGCGTTTAAAATAATAAGCCTACCACTAAAATGAAACAGCCCAGTCAGCTGGTCAGCGCTGACTTGCTTGGAGAAATCATCTACTCACGATAGTCATAACTGCGTCAACACCAATTAGTTTTCCGCAGACAAAGACAAACGGAAAACTTGACGCACTTTCCGAGGGTAGCTATGCTCCTGATCACGAGTTGATACCCCTTGATCGCACCGAATTCGTCTTTGTCATACCCCAAGTGTCTCGTGAGCGGTCGCTCGCTATCATGCTCGAATATACAGATAGCACGGTCTCTTGACAATATGCCCGTGAGACCAAACGTTGTAGCAGGTAAGTACACCGCCTCATAAGGGCAATCGTATCCTGGGAGCATGTCCCGAACGGCGTGGCCCATCCCAAAGTATCGGTCCAGCCAAGCAGTCGATGGCTGGAATGGATCGTTCCCAGCTACAAAATCCATCTTATCGACGTGCCATACCCACGCAGATAAGAAGCGACCCACCATACTGGGCTAGTGCATCTTGCGGTTTGAGCTACGAAGCTGCTTAACGCCGACGGGTTAAGAGCAAGAAGATAGGAAGAGCATACCTCGTAAACAATTCTATCGTTCCGGAAACGGATGTCCCACAGACTGAGACCCATGTCCCTATCGAAACCGAGGTACAATCCCCAACCCATCCAACTAACATACTGTTGTTCGTGATCGACTCTGAACCTGAGTCCTGCAAAGGATACAGAGCGTGGTCCAGGAAGGTGGTCCAAGTCGCGCTGCGGTCCGATGCGTTTCCTGGAGCTCCAGGAAAAGTTGGAATCTTCCTGCGGTAAAGGTGCACGTTTCAGCGAACCATTGTGGAGCGCTTCGAAGAAGGATTCTGTGGTGTCGAACACTTGGTGGTTGTACACGATCTAGATCACTAAATGAGCCAATGTCATCAAAACCATGCAAATGCTGACCCTGAGCTGTTTCCATTGAGAAGTGTCCGTACCACTCATGTCGACATATTGATAGAAACCTAAAGGGTGTAAATACTGTCCTGGGAGGTTACGACGCCAGCTGAGCCATACGCGACGGAACGATCCATCGAAGCTAAAAGGACCAGACCCTCCAATAATAAGGGTGTCGTTTGGAAGTCCAGCAGCTTGACCACCAAATAATTCCTTTTTACCGGTGAGTCGCAGTAAGCGCTAGGAAGCAGGCCTCACCCACTTCGAATGCCTCAGCCATGGGAGCGGCTATGTTGGAATACATCACAGGCGACTCCCAGTCGCGCGTATCCCATGAACGGGCGTTAAAGGGGATGGGATCCACATGATAAATGTCCGTCAACGGCGAGAAGCTCGTGTGAGGTCCGATGGGAAGTGGTCCGACAAGATAATTCCTGACAAAGGGCTCTTTGGCGGCACCATGGTGAATGACCACACGGGCAAAGCGAGACGGCAGATTGTCCGCGGAAGGTGACGACAGATAGTCGAGTACCGCAGCTTTGGGCGGGTAGTATGCTTCGATGATGTATATGTGGTTATCGGAGGGAGCAGCGACGCTGGCGCTCGTTAGATTGAGGGCTTGCTCCGGGGCGAAAAGCCAGTCCTGAATTTGTACGATCTCGGAGACAGTGAGCGAAGACCATGGGTTGACTGGGGCAGGAGGCAATGCGGCCGGTGCAGTGCTTGCGACGCATTGTCCGATCGAGTCCACGTCGTCCTGTGATTCCAGAGACGGTGGGTGATGAAGATCAGATACATACGTTCTGGCTCTGAGCAAGTACAATACGGCCAAAATGAGGAGAACGATGGGAGTGATGAATCGATATCTGAACCTCCGTGAGGGTATGTCGTCACCTGCGGGCTTCAGCAGTTCATATCCTCCCCTGGCCATGGCGATGGATCACAGGATAGGTCGATAGAAAATTATTCCATGTCGGGGGTGGACTTTATACAGACTGCGAACTTCTATATAGAGACGATGAAACAATGTCCCAAAACTAAATTTGCCGGGTTCATGATTAGCCAAGTTGAAAGAGCAGGTGGACGAATGACTCCCTGCAGAAACAGACAGTGCACGCGACGACCGCCTACAGAGGTGAAACCAGGACATGAATGTGAGATCCTGCGAGCCTTGGGGGTTACGTTTACGATCTCCGGCGCTCACGGTCGCGTGTAACGGTACATTTTGTCGCCGTTTCCGTGTGCCGCGTGAACAATCTTAGGTTTCTTGTTTTGGATAGTCCTTGATGGCGCGAACATAGAAACCACTGGATAACTTACTAGTTGTGGTTATTGCCCTTAGTAATTACGTCAGCTACTTCTTCAGGAAGACTCGGTGGAAATTTCTGTCTCTCCAAGCATGAGCGACGTTGAACCAATCTCGCCTGCGCTCGTCTCGAGAGAAAAGGCCAGTTTGAAATTTGATCTTGTACTATGTTACTCACAGTTCTTTTAGACGGCGCCGTTTCTCATCCGGGCGTTCGTCAAGGTCGGGACGTTTCACCGTCTGTCGATGTTCGAAGAGGGAACACTCCCCACGACAGACGAACACCAGCTCTTTACCTGGTATGTCGTCGCATCTTTCGGTTCGTGCACTGGCTAACTCGTTACTTAGGAAAGATGCTACGCTGCGCGAAGTTCTGACTACCCTCCGCAACACTGCACCGCAGGTACCCGAGTTCAGACACCCCCTCGCGCGGTATTCGTTCCGTGCGATATACGCAGATGGTGCTAACAAGGGGCGCTTCGCACAAAAAGAACTTGGCATGGTATACTCGCGCGACATACTGGGCGAACCAGGCTCGCTCGAGTCGCCAGCTGCGCGGCTGTTGGAAGATACAGACGGGCAACATCGTGAACCGACTGAACGTGAAAGGGAAGAGAGGACACTCGAGGAACTGCGTTTCGTTCCAGGAGATTATCTGTGTGTGTCGATTATCCTTCCAAAGAGTGCGAGCACTCCCAGTGTGCCGGACGTGGCCTCAAAACAAGGACCGCCGAACGGGTGGCGCTCTGGGCCGCCTGGTCGTGTGAGCGACGGTGGATGGGGCAGTGGTGCACACGCGCCTGCTCCTGGGCGTGGTGGAGGACATTGGCGAGGGG
Organism: Solioccasus polychromus; assembly: GCA_038090335.1. NCBI lineage: Eukaryota > Fungi > Basidiomycota > Agaricomycetes > Boletales > Boletaceae > Solioccasus > Solioccasus polychromus. Next base: position 27,185 of record JBBPMM010000318.1, read on the forward strand.
AGTCGAACCCTCCCGGGGCGGGCAGTGGCGGTGGTCGTGGTCGAGGTGGAAGAAGTGGTGATTTTGCAGGGAGGGACCGCGATTTCGACCGTGCGCGCCCTCCTCGAAGGGATTCGCCACCCCATCGAGGTGGACGTGGAGGACGAGGAATAAAACGGTCCCCTTCGCATTCACGGTCTCGTACACCACCCAGGCGTACTAGGTACTAGTAGCAAACAAACTTGTTTATACTATTCTTTTTGCTCGTGGCCTCCATGCGATGGGTGCCAGCACATCGAGATATCCGTTTCCAGTGCCAGCTGGCCAGGACTCGACCTTGCCCTCGAAACCACTCAAGTGGCCTTCGTCGATGAAGAAGAAAACAAGGGGACGCGAACGCGAAAAGTATGCAGACTTTATCATGCCCAAGTACCTCACTGCACAACCCGCGACCCACTACGGGATACCCTACTGTGCGTATACGCTCGCTGGCGCCCTTCCTGGCTTGACCGAGTGCAGACCCACAGACGTTTCCTGCTTATTATGCACCGGTCCAGATGGCGGTCATGCAGCCCTTTGTCAACGGGATGCAGCAGCCCGTGTTTGCCATGCCGCAGGGTTATCTACCTATGGCGGCCTACCAAACGGCGGTGCAGCCTGCCGTCATACCAGCGACTACGATGCAAATGCCAGTGCCCGCCACAGCACCTCAACCTGCACCGGCGCCTGCCGTGCAAATGCCCGTCCCAGCACCCGCACCAGCAGCGGCACCACCTGCACCTGCACCTGGATCCGTGCCAATGCCGGTCCCCTCTGCAGCCCCCGCAGCGATGCCCTCGATCGCGCCATCCGCCCAAGCCCAAATGCCCCAACCCTATCCACCGCAAGACGGTCCCGTGATTCCTTCATCGCCCATACCCGCCGATCCTGTCATCCCTCCCCCGCCCGACTCGGCCCGTTTCCGTGGCCGCTTCACCGACTTTTACCGACCCGCTGATCTCCCTCCCGTACGGCCCCCCGTCGACAACCCCGTCCGTCCACCGACTACCGGCCCGGGCTCCGTCCGAACACACCACATGCAGATGCCCACGCCAGGCCCCGTGCCAGCGTCCAGCAACCCGCTCCCCATGCCCCCAGCAGATGTATGGGTTCGTTCCCCGTACCGCCGCGTGCTCGAGAACCTGCCCAATGACGTCTCCAACATGCTCGATGTCGAGCCCCGCTCCGACGTGCCCCTCCCCTTCCCCGAGCCCGACACCGGGTCCCGCTCGTTCCTCGGCAATCTCTTTGGGTCGACGAGGGACAAGGGGAAGAAGCCGCTCAAGGGCCTGTTTCGCTCGAGGAGCACGTCGGGCGCGGATGGATTCGGTGATGTGGGGGGCAGTCGACACGGGCATGCGCGCACGCAGACGGTGACGGCGTTCGTCATACCCCCCGAGGCGCCGATCGACATGCCCGAGCCTGGGCCTAGCATGCCCGCACCGGGGCCCAGCGCGGCCAGCTCCGCCATGCCCGTTCCTGCTGCCGTGGGCCCGCCGATCCGGTTCGACCACACGGGCGAGTACGCCGGGTTCGTGAACCACTCGCCGCACCGTGTCATGTACGAGAACAAGACGTATCCGACGGCGCTGCACTTGCTCGAGGCGATGAAGTTTGTGCACGAACCGAGGCTGCAGGAGCGGATACGGACGTGCAAGGACGTCAACGATATGTACCCGCTCTCGGCAAGCTTCCAGGAACACGTGCGGTCGGACTGGGGGCAGGTGTTTTTGCAGGCGGTATGTCGCGTGGGTTTGCCGTCGCCCACTGGCTGATCGTACACGCAGATGGAGGACGTGTTATATCTCAAGTTTAAGCAACACCGCAACCTGCGCATGTTGCTTCTCGGCACGGGACTTGCAGACATTATTTATGCGGACGAGAACACGTACTGGGGTGAAGGTCCCTCCGGCGAAGGGACCAACGAGCTTGGAAAAGCGCTCGCTCGCGTCAGGGAACGACTGCGACAGGAAGGTGAAAGATGAAAAAGTATTTCATATCAACGTTTTACAGTCATTACTACCCTATTGTACCATTTTGTTGTCCATTGCTGTCGTGTCGTCGTTTGCATAGTAGGTTTAGATGGTTTTAAAATCAATGACATTGGGTACTGGCGTTGTCACCTGTTTCTCTGTCTGCTTTCGGTTTCAAAACTTGGACCTGGGGCTTTCAAACACATATCGAACGGCCGGACCAGCGGCCTAAGCAGCGCTAGCAGCAATCAACTCTTCCAATTTCCTGGCGCTCATTTCCGAATACTGAGGCACGATCCTGCACTCGAACGAAAGTGAATCAACTCCTGGTAAATGAAGCAACGTCGATCGTGCATCACTCACACCACGATTCCGCCCGCGAATTTCGGTTCGACCGAAATCTCCACCCCGTTCTCGTCCAGGGGTTCAGTAGCTTGAATACGGCCAGCACCTTGGCTACCATGGACACGTCTGCAAAGTGCTGTCCAGCACAGATCCGTCGACCGAATCTGTAAGCGATGCTTTCAGTATCACAAGGTTTGAGAGAGCCGTCGTCGTTGAGGAATCGCTCTGGAAAGAATGCACCTGGATTGGGGTACCTCGACTCGTCGTGGCCCCATTGACCTAGCGGAATCGATCAACGGTACGTCGAAGATGTGCGAGAGTACGCACCAGACACTTGCGAAAATAATAGCGCCTCAAAGCGGGTATCAATGAGGAACCACTACTAGGCTCGAGTCGTTCGACGACAGCAACCAAAGGGCAGTATTACCCACACAAAGGTACAACGGGGTTGTATCTGAGTGTCTCCCAAATAATGGCATCTAGTATGGGCAACAGTGGACGATCGTCCAATGTCGGCAATCTATTCTGGTCCACTGCAGAATCGATTTAGGTCTGTGCTTTCTCCTTCACTTCAGGGTTCGCCATTATCATGAGAAAAAATGTCATCAAAACCAAGTGAGACTATTTGACACGGAGACATAGTATCAGCAGAGTAGAATTTCTGTATCTATAACATGTTACGCACCGTTTCAGACACAGCTACGACATTTAAATGAGCGGGTCAGTAGCGTTCGGATTAAACCGAACAGGCTGCACCTAAAAAAGAGGTTGCGGCCGCTGCCCTAAGTGTATGCATCCACCATTCGTCTGGCTACATGCCCCTCTCTTCTATACTTTGTAATGTATCACGTACGACGCGATACCACCGCCTCACTTTACGGGATGCTAAGCAGGTAACCAAGATGAGGAATATAGACTTACCACTTGTTAGATTTATTTAGTCTAGCGTACAAACGTAGCTTACTAATCTTGTTGATATCCCTACATTGTATGTTTTCTTTCATTTTTCCTCAGTCACACTCTGTTGTGTGTCTGGGGTATGATACCTTTGCATTCATTTACCTATCTGTAGCTAGCCTGTACCTATAGACTTACTTTCATACAGGTAATATAGTCAGTCACACTCCATCATGTGTCTATGACTTACTTTTGTACAGGTTGTGAGCCCTGGTGCTCAGAGTTAAACACAGATGCCCACATTTATTGAATTGCAGAGATGTCTAGCAGAGTTGGAGATAGAGTACTTAAGGTCCTGAAGCTGGATGCTTCATATTGAATGTGTGCTATTCTAGTTAGCACTTCAATAGACTACACTAGACTACTGTGTATAATAATTACTATATTTAGATGTAGTTAAATATTTGAACTTCACAGCCAAGTTCTAATAGTGTCTTTGACCTCTACCACCATTATCAGTGAGCATACTGTATAACACATTTGACTATAATCTAGTAAGTTGAGCAGGCTATCCTCTTGCTATACAGTGGCTCAAAAAACTGTCCCAATGTTTGGTCATTTTTCACTAAATGCACCAAAACACAATAACACCTAAACCTTGTCCTAAACCTTTGCTGTATGAATGGAAGAGCTTACTCTTGGCTACAGA
>JBBPMM010000319.1:0-31071 GCA_038090335.1 Solioccasus polychromus
TTGTAGCCAAGAGTATGTACTATCTTTCTCTCCAGCAAATCTTGATGTGATTATTCCAGGTGATTGCAGTGCGCTTTGTGCACTGCATCAGGGTTAGTTATTGAAAGGGTTTTGGAGGTCACTGTATGTGGAAGGTTCACGGATGCACCTTGATCCTGCTCGCAACATCGCCCGCAACACTTCTGCAGACCCTCGTCAATTACGTCCTCCATCCATGGGGGCTAAGTAGGGTCTCATGTTTTGGTCACTTCTTGCACGTTTTCTAGTCATTCTGACTATCTGCCATTGCTTGACATGTATGACTAATTTAAATGCAATCATTTTGTTCTTGGTTAATTAAAGTACATAGAACGTCATGGTGAGAACCTGGCAGCCAGCTTTTGTGAGTTAATACAGGAAGGAAGTTTGGATTGTTATCAGCTCTGAAAGATGAGTACTCACACTCCGACTTAGTCGCAACAGGGTGCAGCTGACTTGGACTCAGGCATGACGAGCCCTTGTGAGGGCGAGAGACAACAATTGGTGCGAGTCTCATGCAGCACAATCTTCATGAGTAATCGTTGATCTGCCCTCTCCTTCTTTTCATTGATACTATTGTCTCAATGGCCGCATCAGTGACCGATCTGAGGTGACCCAGGTAATTCGGGTGTTTTCTTGGAACTCTGTTGGATCATAGATCTCAGAATTGGTGTCCCACCGGGCTTCAGAGAACATGACTCCTTCGCTTGTGGTAGCCATGCCAACCAGAGATCCGCCAGCTTGAAAACAGATGGAGAAGTTGCTGCGCTATTTAAGTTTCTGGAGCTCATATCCTCTCCTCATGTCTGCTCCACAGCCCAACTCCGAGCAAGCCCAGTCACCATCTGCCCCTCCCTTGTCTGCCCCATACACCAATGGTGAACACACTGAATTAAGTGAGATGCTGTTCATAATATGAAACTTGGCTAACCTACTTAAAACCGACTAAAGCATCTGTTCATGGCTTTATCTGCCACAAGCGAGTTGGCTGCAGATATAAGCATGTACAGCATGACTCACAGGGCCTCTGTCTTTCGAGAGGAGCCCAACTGCCGTGAGTGAATGGTTTGATACTGCTGAACTATCTGGCTGATCTCCACTGATAGTGTACATGCTCGGGATCACAGAGACTATCGTTTCAGCCTGCGAAATGACCATGTACCTTTTAAGCCATGCCACGAAAAATGCCACTAGCATGACTCTTCCACTATGCATCTCCTCTCCCCCCCTTGCTGCTGCATTTATGGATGAACTACCCACAATCACACCATTAACATCTGATCGCCGTCAGCCCTTCAGGAAACAGGGTCCCATTCATGAGTTTCAGCCAGGCGTGACCCGTATGGACAATCGAGTATACCGCTTATACAAAGACTTTTTGTATGAGGTTCCTTGAGACGACGACGATCGACTCGCACTGTACTTGGTCACAAAGGGACGCCATGTTGGGGTTTTCCGTGGCTGGTGAGTCCACCTTATCACAGCTGCATGTGTCCATTGACGACTTGCCGACATTTAGGGCAAAAACGGCGCCACAAGTGCTCGGTGTCCGTCACGCATCTTATTCCAGGGTGCAATCTTCATCTGTAGTTCTTGCCATCGAGTCACTGCAGCAGGCAGTGGACCATAGCGAAGCGGAATGGCTTCCAGTAGACGATCATCCCTCGACTTGGGCTGGAAAAAATGGCCCACTTCATGAATTTAGGGCACGACTGGCACACCCTGACAATCAGTGCCAACACATGTACAGTGGTTTCATCTTTGATGCGCCGCCGGATGACAATGATGGTCCCATATATCTTGTGACCAAAGGGCGTCGTGTAGGCATGTTTCGCACGTGGTAAGATGGCATTTCTTTGCTCTAGTCTACAATTTCTAACTGGCCCGCCGATTTAAGGGAAGAAACTGTGCCTCACGTCGTTGGTGTCAGCTGTGCTTGCTACACGAAGATTGTGTCCGAGGACCTTGCCCAGATGTCGATGATGGATGCTGTTGACCGCAGAGAGGCCAAGTGGCTCCCTTGATTCCTTACTCCTTTTGTACGATTTTCATCTAATCAACTTGAAGCTCAACCTGTCATACAATGCACTCATATTCAGTGCAGTCATTACACTTCTATGCATGACCGTGACATTGCTTGTTTCAACTTGAACTTTCGCCTCCGAGCCCAGAGTCCCGGTGCACGTTGCTTCGAGCAGACTTCCCCCCAATGACTTACACAGACGTGATGGCAATGCTTCACCTGTGACTATTCTCCTGATGTACCCTCGCGCTCGTGACGGCTTTCTCGCAGGTGATGGGTACTACTATCTCAACGCTGGACTGGCCCCACGCCGCCCCGCGTCTACCCAGAAAACAGGGCGACCACCCTCAGCACCCAGCATAGACGCTGCCACCTTTGCGGGAAACCTTGGATGCGCTCGAACAGAGTGGATCTCAGGACGCGCCACAGGGCAAAACGACCAGGACATGTTCGACGTGTTGATGGAGAGGCCGCAGGTGTTGCGATCAACACTGCCAGTCATAGTCTCAAACTGGCCTTCATGGAACGCAGCGACTTTAGCTGAGTGTGTTCTGCCTCTCGTGCACACCGTGGTTAATATGCATGCCACGTACATCATTCAAGTCAACCAAGCTCGTCTGTTGCGGATACTTCTGATCATGCTCTCATTGTACAGGTAAGTTCTGGCGTCTTTTGTGAAAATCGCAAGTTCAGATATTGTATGCAGGACGCAGGCTGTACGATCTATTGACTGAAAAGGAGGATATGGAGGGTTCCTATCAAAAACTCCTTGGTACCAAGGTCAAGAACGAGCTTACCGGGTGAGGACTCAACGCCAAGGTTTGGCCACCTCTTTCATGAACAAGTTCCCCTTCTCACCTCTAGATAGGGCATCATCGATGCGACAGGCCTGTATACAGACTCCCTACCCTCGATAACCCATTGCATCAACATATCGTTCGGCCGTCATTGGGCATTTACGTCACACTGCCGGCATATTACACTCGCGCGTATAGGCTTTCTCAACCTGGCCACTTCAGATGGTCGCGCCATCTTCTTTCTTCAATGGAGGGTTGATGTTATCGCCGGCACCACTGATGCGTCTGCCAAAGTGAATGCACAAAGCGAAGAGATGATACCGAATAGATGTCGAATGGGTCGACGATGAGGTCCGAGGGCATCATAGCCCCGATATCAGAGTTCGTCGAGGAGACGTGCTTAGTGCTTGGTTGGGTCTGAGGTCGCTCATTTCAGATTTGAGCGAGGGAAGACGGGAGGCAAGTGGACGATGCATCGAGTGATGGCTGGAGCCGCAGCATTTTCATCGGGCTCGCCCAGCGCGTACGTCCCATAACGCGCACGCGTCGCATGCACTGACCCCCCCTTCTCTCTCTCCCAGTTCGGCCTCGTCACGGACGTCGCAAAGCAATTTGCACAGAACTACGGCGACCGCGCGTGGATGGTCTGTGCCCTCGCCGAGTCATTGACCACCGATCACGCCGCCATGGTGCCATCACAGCAACCGGCTCTCCTCAGACTACCCCTACCTCAACGCAGAGGTCCTCTACGCTGCTTTCCACGAATGCACCTGCATCGCCGTACATGTCATGCTCCTGCGCGTGATCGTGATCATGAGCACCGAGTTTGGCGCACCACCAGGCGAGTACGTCTGTGGGGTGGCGTTCCCGGAGTGGGCGCCACGGCTGCTACCTCTGTCTCCATGTTCATGGGCACATGGGCGTGGTGGTCGTGTTGCACGCATGAGACCACATGGCCAGGCATGCTGGGCGGACCAGTCATCGCTGTGTGGTCGCGTTCAAGGCGTCGTGCGGCTGGACGACGTTTGACCCGGACAAGGAGGACGCGCTGAAGACGCTCTGTGGGCGGCTGGCCAAGATCGAGATCGAGCCCGCGTTGCAGGCGTTTGCACACCGAAGGGTTACGGGACGTGGACTATCGGTACGTGCTCGCGACGGCCAAGGGTCCACAGGACCGCTCTGAGGAGGACATGGACGAGTGAAATGGACACCGGTCAAGAAGTGCGGATGTGGTTCTCCCACGTCCTTTTGACTCGGTAGATCTCGCTCTAGATTGACTTGTGTCTAGGTTTCCATATATTTGTATCTATTCTGTTACGATACTCAATGCAGCGTTCTGTAATCCAAGATCGTATCCCACTTTAGTAAACCAGTCTAGAATGTATCCGAAACTCGGCCCCGTATGCATCCACCAATGCCTGACACAACATCTTTCCCATAGATGATCTGGGTATCTATTAGCAGCGCCGCAGTCAGTCTCGAAGCACTCTCATCTCATAGCAGAAGTATAGCCATCCTGGTCAATGACGCCCACGCCGCCTCGAATTCATTGTATCGGCCGAGTTTCTCGCGAACCTGCTTGTCGAGTCGTGCCACAATGTCAGCCGCAGCGATATCCTTGCTTCTGGATGAGAGCACGGCCCACGCCCTTCAGACCGTGCTGGTCTGCCATTCGGCCGCCTACACCGGCGACGGTCATACCAATGATGAGCCCGTCAGGATGTTGGGGTAAGGTCTCCTTTATTTCCATTGGTGATACTTGCAGCCGACTCGGACGTTAGACCACAACTCTCAAGGCCGTTTTTTTAAGTTTGCTCTCAGCGCTCACCTTGGCGCGGTCTTCAAAGCTGATGCCAGACGTGGATACATGAGAAACTTGTCAAATCAATGGGCACATGTAGTAGACGTACTATAGATGCTGTCCATGTCGATACCGATCCGATCTCCCGTTCGGAGCCATCCGTCTTTAACATTTCACCAGTCGCTTTCTGATTTTCCAGTAGTCGAGTGCGACTGAGCCAGAGCAGACTTGCAGTTCTCCCGGTTCGTTGAGAGCTGCCAATTGATTGTCTTCGTGAACTACACGCACTTCGACGCCAGGTAATAGTCCGACGGACCCGGGCACGTTCTTGGCACATCCCTCGGGCATGCATGGAGGGTGGCTTCTCCACGCACTCCAGTGAGTTGATGTCGAGGCGATGGAAACAAGGCCGGGGGGGCTGACCGACAACGAATCGGCTTGATTGCGCTTATACATATGGCAGAGCAAGGCATTATCTTGATCAGGTTCTTGCATGAGAATAGTCCGCAAACATTGTTGGTGGTCAAAGTTGCCACCGTTGTCACTATTGGGCAAGTGCCATCCCTCGAGCTTAACCTTGGGGTGCGTGCGCACGTGCGCATGTATGAAGGCACTATTAGTAAGACGTGAGACATTGTGAAGACATTGTGAATACTTCTCGCGAGCGGTGGACATCGTCTGTTAGAACAGAACGAATGAAAACATGGGGATTGAATTTTGGAAGAGGCATCGATCGAGCGACGGACATAGTCCAAAAGAACCTCGAGAGTACTCTTTTTGGACTACTTTCCATCTTCGTTTTCACCGCTGAAGTATTCCTGGTTGCAGGGAGTGCCGAAAATGGATGTGAGGGAGTCGGATTTCGAGAGGGATGATCTTACAGACCAATTTTCACATACAAGGAAAATTGGTCTGTAAGACCATCGGAGCTCAAAAAAAGTGCTGCCAAGGGTGCGTTCCGGCACTGTGAAAACAACTCTCAAAACGAACGGCCGGTTTTGGATGCTTGCTACCCAAAACCAAAACCAAAACAACCCTCAAAACAGCCCCAAAACCGGGGCTGTTTTCTACTCTGAACTACCCTAATACAACTGCAATCATTATACTCAGACTATTGATTTGAATCGGCTCTGCCTTCATACTATCGCCTATGTCGTATCCCATTTCCTATTTACACACACGTACTTACCGTCCTTCCACAGCCATCGTATTTAAGACATAACTGATGAGAATGACGCACAGCTGGATGGTGGTTGCTCGCTAGCACGCCTCATCATCTCAAGTACACATGTCACTGGTAAATTCAGTTTTTTTGCCACTCTGGACGAGTCTAGGTGGGGCTCGGCGATCTTCGCCAAGCCGCGTTCTCCTACATCAAGGTAAACCTCAATGAGCACAACATTCTCAAGGAGCTTTCGAGGAGTGCGTACTCACCCCAACCCACGTCGTTCGCTGACACCACTCCGACTCGCTAGACGTCCGCGGCTACTCGACGTAGAGCTCGACGTCTTGTATGCTATCATCGCGTCCACTCCCGTAGTTGTGAGTTTCCCCACCCTCGCGCGGCGCATCGCGAACGGGGAACTTCCTCACGTGTGATAAACGCGCTTCCCAGCCATCACCGATTCTTCTTTCACAATCCCCGGCTCGGCGACTGTTGAAAATTGGGTAATGTCGAAACCCACAATCAGCTCCGCAAGGCAGAAGCTTCTCTCTTTACAACGAGCACATGAAGAAGAGAACAATCGACTCATCTCACTGGAGAGCAGCTCGCGGCATTTCAGAAGGAAAAAGAAGGCCTCCTACTGCAGCTAGCATCCGCAGCTTCTCGGGTTAGCCTGCTTGAGATCGAGCTCAGCTCTCTCCGTGGTGACAATTGTCGGAATTCACGCCAGGCTTTCGAAGGAACTACATCCTTTACCGCTGAGGCCATTGTTTTCCGCCTCCACGGTCAGAGATAATGTCCTTTCGGCGCGGGCGGTACAAAATGTAGGTGTGAGTGACATCCCCACAGTTGCGAAGGAAGGCTAATGTCGACCCGAGATACTGAGTGTGGCGGTTCCGGCCAGCACAATCAAAGAGGACGTTGGATAAAGCATCAAATGGACAGAAAAAAATAGTGATCCAACTACTACCTAGGCCAGAAGTTGATTACAGAAGGCACGCCAAAATCTCCATTTTATGTTGGGCCACCAAGATGAGCACTAGCCTTTGTCAATCATCCCCCTCGCTGCTCACCTGGGACCTAGATTGAAACCAGTCGGTTCTCATGATGATAAATGACCATACAACCATTTGTACGCCCTGAATTCCATCTTAAGCGTCAATGAATTGGGATAATAAAATGGATATATGATCCTGCATGCTGGTATGGAATCTTGACGGGCACATATCGATATCAGATCCTACTCCGCTCGTCGAGTTGGTGCATCGTATCACGTCTCCAGGTTTTGAGTGGGTAAAGTACAAGTCCTGATCATTTCATCGACTTTACGCACCATATGGGAAATGCGATGCCAGCTCAATGCATACATATACGTCACTCGCGTACATAAGAGGAAGCAACGCCGGCCAGTACAGATAATCCGACACGTTCAAGACTCCTCCAATACAAGCAGCCCGATTCTAACTGTTTCGTCCAACACCGATTTTATGGTTTCCTCTCCCCACGCAGTGGCACCCTGTCATCACAACACAGCAGAACATGAATACAAAAAAGCCAGTCGTGAAAAGCGAACTCACCTGAATGTGAAAGTGGAACTTGGAGTGCATCGTCCACATGTGAACGGTTCTGTAAGACGCAACGCTTGTAAGACCACGCCGAGACATGAAAAAAGCTTCATGACATCCTCACATGTAATTTCTCATTCGATTTCCGATGAGGACGCTCTCGACGTTCATCTTTCCATATTTCGTACGGAGCTTATTTTCTATTATACCCAAGTTGTTGAAAGCGCAATTCCACGGGAGTATTGGCGGTCCATCTGACGTTGAATCGACTGCAAGTCCTGCACCAGATGGCATGCTCTCCAATGCAACCAAGAGGTGGGGAAAACAAGGGTCAGCGAGATATCTATCAAAACGCTCTTGGAGCAGTTTCGCCGTCGTAATCAGTTTTCCCTTTTCGCTAGGCTCCATCAATGGTTGAGTCATCGAGAAGCGCAGGGGCATAGGCGTGAAGGACGATATGAAGTGAGTCTTCGGGTCGACGGGTGGTTTCATGTATCGTTCGAGAGCGACACTAAAAAAGGTATTGAGGAATCAGGCGGAATCAATATGATTGATTTGCTTACACTGTCATGGCTGGTGAAAAATCAACTTCGGTTCCTTCAGGAACAGGATTTAACTTGAAGTGCGCCAAATAGTGTGCGGCGTGGAAAAGTGTTGAAACGGAGACGCCCAGTCTCTTCGTCTCTGCAACAACCGCAGTAGTTTCCGCCTCGGACAGAGTTATGGTATAGCGGAACGGGGGGTCGGACATATTCATTGGGCGGGTAGGAGGAGCCAACATGTGACAAGGCTTCGGTGTGATCCATATCAGCCAACATGGAAAAAGATCGAAATGAAACATACCGTAGTTCGGGCGCTCTGTTCCGCGAATTCTCGTACGAGCCTTATTCCTGCCGTCTCCCACTCTTTAGATGGCCCTCCCGTCGCAGAAATGGGATCGACCGGGAGGTTCTTCCACTCCTCCGAGTGTTCGATTCTAATGTCCATGCCTTCGTTGGATATCCATTCACACATTAGGTTCAGTGCATGGAGACCAGGGCCGGCGTCGATGAATATGTGAGAACCATGAAAGTACAAACCGTATTCCTTGTTTTCATCGTCGCCGTCTTCCGAGGTAGTGAGCAGGTACGCCCTAAGAAAAGTGGCTGTACCACGCCCGTCCGTGTAGGGGAGTCGTTTGAGGCTGATGCTTTGAATGAAACCGGATGGGTCGAGCGACGCTCCTCGCTCTTCGACTGCGAGAGCTAGATCGAGCCATGCTTCACGATCAGCGGACGGGGTGTACACCCAACGTGGAGATACCACATCCTCTACGGTGCTTGCGATGATAGGACAGACGAAGCTGAGGGACGAGAATTAGCATCCCGCTCAGACGTTTCAAAAATTACGTTGAACTGTCCTCACCGGAGTTTATCGAGAGCCCTGCGAGCGCGATCTTTCAGCTCATCCATCTTCAATGGAGAAGTGAAATTGATGCCGAGGCAAACTTCACCATCTCTGTCGGCTGAAATTCATCATCTGTATCAGGCTAGTGAACGAAAAATCACTTGCGCATCGAACGCATCCCAATGTCTCTGCAAGGAAAGCTCGGATCCAACTAGAGGTCTAATTTACAGGCGTATCGTTCAGCCCATGGCAATGTGAAAAGGAGTGAAAACCCCACCGAGTATACACTGGAGGGTTACGTTCGGCATCGAAGACCCATTTTGTGGGAAGGGGAGTGTTTATCATATTTGATAGTGGTGGATGTTGGCGTTGTCGTGAGCAGCGGAATACAAGTGAGCTTTAACCATCATGACCAGCAATATTAATAGTGTAGAGGTGTTTTGTTTGAACACCAACGACGTTCGGAGGTTGCGGACTTGCGGTCACCGAGCTTAGTCACGTGAGTTTGAGCGGCTGCCCCGTGACACAACACCACAATGACAACGACCACATGGCGCGACACCGATACGGCGTGGCACCACCAGCGCACAACTACTGCCTCGACGACGATGCAAACTCCAACACAAATGTGACATTGGCACCAGCGCGGCAGTGTCACCAACATGACACTAACACCATTGCGATGTCACACGCGGCAATTGCAGCGGCACCACCGTATCGACAACAACGCCGACACTGACAGTGCAGTAGCACCAACATATTGCCACCAACACCGCCACCCAACAACGATGATCATGCCGACATGGCAGATGGCACCACCACCACCACCATCATCGCCGCCAGCACCACCATCACCGTCACCATCACCATACGATGATGTATATTTGTACTGTCGGTAGAATTAATAATGATATATAAATTTTCCTATCATGCGAGGAAGGCCACCTGAAAAAAATAACAATTAGGCTGTACTGCGCCGTGTAACGAAAGCATTGCAAACTAGATGTCCCAAATAACTGATCCAAAAGAAAACACGGTGGTTCGGGCCGGTCGGATGTGATGTCATTGATTGCAGTCGTCCGACATGACACACTTGTATTCACCGTTAGACAAAAGGGCGAGAAACGGCCCACCAAAAGGCAGCATGAGACGCGCAACAACACGCCCTTTTTTAATGTAAAGAAGCTTGGTTTGGGGTTGGCCGATTTATATCCCGCTACCCAACTTTTCCGTCATAACAAACAACACATCTCATCATCTGCAATCCATCTCCCTCTCGAATCTTCATGCGTCCTCTTCTCTTCGGTCTCGTATCCCAGGAGCTATCCCATATCCAGTTTCTTTACGTCGTCTCTCCGCGCACCCACCTACGACTGGCCCCCGTCTCGAGATCCTGAACCTCTGCACTGCCCACATGTCGCCCCAGGGGAAATAGGACTTCCTCAAGGGGATACTCGCGTTTGTTTCGCTCCTCCCTGCGTTCTACGACGTGAATCGGCGAGTTCGGGAAGCTCATCATCGTTACGAGGACTTGCATGGTGTAGCAATATTCTTGTTCGAGCATTTTGTGCGGTTGACGTCGGCCAAGACGGAGAAGCCATGTCGATGGAAGATGTAGAAAAAACTCTGTAGAGCTGTAGAATTGGTAGTAGTCACTAAAGAAAAATAACTAAACTACCGAAGGTTCTAAGTATGCTTTACGCTTATATAATCAGGTGGCTGTACAACCGCACACCGTATGTCTGAATATCCAACAGAAGAGACTGAAGGAGAAGAGGCATCGGGACAAGTGACGCGAGGTATAGCGCGAGGTGTAGTCGATCCGTCGATAATTTGGCCGAGTTTTCTGATGGTCTGACTTAAATGGGGCACAAATCGATCGTGACGCATAGAGAATTTGGGTCCTCGTCTACTATGTTTCTATTGTGTAGAAATGAATTGTTATAGAAAGGAGTTTGTAGGATAACGGAACAACGAGCAAGTCGGAGGGAATAAGGGTGGCATAGTGTTCCGGTCCTGGAACAATTGCATGCTAAGAGTCGAACTGGATTTTGCACAACGTCGTGACCGACTATCGACAAGAATGAGGCCATGTATTCGCAAACGAAGATTCGACGTTCAGTGCCCAGTCCCAAGGTCGGAGTCCGGCTGCAGTGCTTATCTGGCCAGCGTGTTCGTGTTTTTGGGACAGGTATCGGGGCGGCTCGCATATGTAACTTACGACTCACAGATCACTTCCGTATGGCTCACAATTATCGTTCTGTCTGAGGGATTCAAACGCGGGACAATGCCGCTTCCAATCGTCGGTCTCGCCGTACACCCAAACCTTCACATAAAAATGTTTGTAAAATTCACTACTCAAATCAATGTGTCCCATCCTCGACCCGCGGGCGGAAACAAGCCATCCATCTGGGCACCCGGAGTATGAGAAACTTATCGACCGTCGTTTGCTAGATCGGTCATCCAAAAACCAAACAGGGCAGAGATTGAGGGAAAAGGTATGTACCACCATACCAACGTTTCCGGTGACGAGTTGCGCGCCGTCTGCTTGTTGTACCTAACCGCACAAGTTACGATGTGGCATAAAAAGAAAAAGACATATGGAACGCGCTGCGTTCGGATCGGCAGAGGTCTGACCACTGGTGACGGCTCCGTTACCTGGATGGCTGAAAGTAGATGGGGCCGCCTTACTTTGAGATTTGCTAGTCGGCCTGGGTTTGAAGATTCGAATTTCTTACCCCATGAAACGAGAAACGAGTGCGAACGTACAACCGCGAGAAAATTACGGGAATAGTGGCTGCGGGCTACAGCGTACATCAGACACATTACACACCAGTTTTTGTGCTAAAAAGAGATTTCTCAAGTGTTTTGGCCGGCCCGGCGCCATCATCGATTGGCCCTTGTTCACTCTCGATCGGGTATCACGTTGGGGATCGAAGGAGTCGCCCCCGCCTGTTTTCCGCATTTTCATGAGTAACCATCGTCGCAACGTTTTACGCTAAGTATATTTGGGTTGATGATCCTCGGAATGGAGCGATATCTCCGTGGGATTTTTTTTTGGGGGGGGTGGGGGAGTTCCGAAAGCTCTGTCCTAACGTGAGATACACCAGGTTGTGGTACCTTGGCGTCGTGAATGTGTTTTAAAGAGGACGACGATGGTACCTTTACATGTGTCAATACCGGAAGCGAGTAAGCACGGACAAGACGCACCTCGTCGAAATTAAATTAATTCTCGGGTGTACTTATTGGCACCTCGTTCTATCCAAAACCTGGGACAATAATTCAAGATGGGAACGATGAACATCCTACGTCTGGTAGATCATCACTGTGGGTTCGGGATCCGTGCAGACTGGACACTGGATCTTCCTGATACGTAGAGTAAGCGTAAGTCTGCGCGCAAGTCCGCCAGTAGGAAAGCGATGAATCTACCTGAGGCAATATTGTTGTCGTAGTCGCCCAAGGGTTGCTTATCCAATGCCTGTTCGCAAAACACAGAGCATCAGCATGGGGCATGTCAGAACTTTGGAGACTTGCTTGCAATGGATTTCGGAGGAAGACCCTTCTATCGAGCCGTCCAGTTGCGAGGCGGCTAGTATCCGGAGAGTGTGCAATTGACTGTATTTCTTCGTCTTTGATGACAGGTCCAATTCGAGCGACCATTAACGTGTCGAGAAACAAGATGAAACCATCTGAATCGGCAGAGGGAAACTTGCCATTGACAGCTAGAGCAATAGAGCGGCTGTCATATACTTTCTCGGATTCGGCAGCCTGAGAGCCAATGGAGGCATCGAAGCACCTGATTTTGCAATCTTCCGATGTCGAGAAGATTTTCTGCCCGTCGTCTGGCTATAAGATGGGCGCGGCAGGGTCATAGTCAGGAATGGTCGTGCAGATGTTAAAAGCTGGTCGCCAGCACGAGAGTCAAAGATACGGATGGAATGTAGTCAGCTAGCAGCTGCGAATCGCTGATCGTCTGGAGAGAATTTGGCTCCGGTGACGTAATCATCGTGTTCGATTGGACCGACGAGTTTGTCACTGGTCGCGATGCTCCAAATGTTTGCTTCGTGATAAGTAGCAGTCACGAATGTCGTCGAATCCGGTGCCACATCTGCCTGACACACATCTTCTCCATCCTCAACCTGAATGACCCGTTTTCGCAACTCTCCGTCCCATACCTCTTTTTCAGTCCGCCCGAGGTCCCCCGACACCGAAATGGCGTTCACGTCGCGAGTTTTATGGGCCAGAGGGTAATCACGGAAGTGCCCCAATTGAGTGCTTGTCTGTCTGTCCATGATTGTCGTTGACCGTTCGCAGGTATTTTACTGCATTATACGAACAGGGGTAAAGCGCTCATTCTGTGTTTTTTAGATTCTAGTATATTTCGCGCTCTAACGGATATGCAGTAACAAGTATGTACCGATCCAAAGTAGAGAAGCCTCTACGAACGAACTTTAGTGGTCACAACGAATTGGATGAACCTGCATACGCGCAGTAGATAATGTACCAAAAAAGGATCCGATCGCGAAAAGAGCGTACCGAGGTTGAACCGAGGCAAGCTGGTGGTACGTTCCCCTGCCCCCTCTGCGCGCGTACGACTGTATCGAATACGTCATGGGTGGGTGTTATTATGCATAAATCAACAGCAACTGTTTGGAACGCGTTACGAGTCCTTACTCGACGGCCACATTCGATTATATGCGCATACAGATGGTGTAGCCCTGGTTCGAGAGACATGCAGACATTCGAGACGGGTGCGGATGAGGGGGCATTCGATGTTCCCGCCAGATGCGTGCGTCTTTGTTTTCGCAGATTGGGTGTGGATAATGTGATACAATGCGCGGGGTATAGAAGATTCATCTACGGTTTCTGAAAATTGGCTCAACTGACCTGTCTTTCCTCGGAACAGAATTGAAAATGATCATCGAGCTTCAATTTTTACTTGCTGGCATTGCACGTCATTGAAGGACTTATGTTACATGAACGATTATAAACGATCGCCGAAAAATATTCGATAGAAAAACAGACGAACCAATCCAATTTGAAAAGCGCACTACAACACTTCGATCGTCTGAATCTTCTCTACCAGATAGAGCGGCGACACGTTCGGTAAAAACTGGACCATGATTGGGCAATCCGATGCAATGCGCTTATATTCAATCAGAGACAAAGGCACGAGCAAAAGGGAACCAAACCGTGGTTTCATCGTGCAAAGAACCTAAGCGTATACGTGAACTTGTCCGTCTGTTGTTGCGACGTGTTGGTCAAAGGTAAGAGTGAAGTCGACGTCGAGTGAATGGGCGGTGCATTTGCGCCGCCATCGAGCATAGCAAGCGTGGCGACACCTTCCAAAATTTGATCTTCGAACGATACGACATTGTCGAGGAGACATCACAGCCACGGATGCGCGAGCACGAGGTTCGTCGTACCGGTCGGGTTCTGTCGCCCTGACCTCGATCCTACCAATCGCAGGCGTCTCGAACGCCCGGATCGTCACCGCTCGTAGTCACCCCTAGCGGAAACGTGATGCACGAAAGCGTCAGCCGTTGGCTAATGAGACGCGGTGGCGAAAGCCGGATCACTCGGTCGTATAATACCACGACCATCTCGAGATACGTTCCAGGTAACGTCTGCAAGTTCGCGATCAACTCGACCAACTCGTCTTCGTCTATCTGCGAGGGGACCTTGGGTGAGATTGGCTCGCGATACACGCCGATCTCTGCGGGAAGACAGCTGTTGTACTTAGATGCCCTTCCAATCCATGAAAGGATGGTGACATCCCCTGATCGAGTCAACACTTCTTGAAGGAAACGACCCAGCGCAGACTCCGCTCCTACGCCATACGTGACCGAGAGAGCGGCATCGAGTATACCGAAGAGAGAGTAAGCGATATCTTCCGACACCGCGAGGCTGAAAATCCAATCTTTCGCATCCACTGGAACTCCTACCTCTTTCCACTTGCCAACGCTTGGTCTTTCCTTCGTCGTCACCGCCTATAACTTAATTCCCGTCGAGGAGGAACATAACGGTACGCGTCATACTTTGACTGTCGATTTGAACCGGCTTTGTTTCCATATCTGTCGGCCAAGTTGTATCCCACTTCCAATTTACACAGGATATACTCACCATCTTTCCACGGCCATCGCATTGAAGACATAACTGTTCAGGATGGCACCAAAGTGGATGGTGGTCGCTCGCTAGCACGCCTTATCGTTTGAAGTGCAGATGTCCTCTCAAATAAACATAGTCTCATCGAATCCCGCGCATTACCTTGTGTTCAAGCTCCGTCAACTCTACTCTTGCTGTCAAGAAAAATGTAGATCCGTTTTTCTCGTTTCACTTGGAATCTGTGGGAATTAGTCTGTCGCTTTCTATGAAATAACTCGCATATCGAGACCAAGAGGAATGCAAGTTCGTCCTCCTGTCAACGTCTCCAAATGCTGTAAAGCGTAGTTTCTCTTCTTCCCACTTATTTTTATCCGCAAGGAAATGCAACGGAATTCTAGCTGTTTACTTTCTCCCAAGTCAGTCAGCTATGCGAAATTAATGTAATGCGGCTTGTTTCAAGGGAACGGAGGTGTCTAACAGGCCCTAAGAAGACTACTACAGACAGCTGGCTCGCGAACGTAAGGAACTTTGGCTTGTTCATACTATTCTTTCCGAGTTTCTTTCCTTTCTTTTTTGCTGATAGTTCTCGCGCAGGAGCTGCCTTTACGCACCACATTCCCTCATGAAGCAACTTCTGGATTGTTACCACATCACCACCACCGGGGCACACCCAAAGCCGCTTTTGGTGTGCTTCTCGACCCCTGTCAACTGTCCAATCCTCTACAAGTGTGTCCCAGACACGATCTATTTCACTACTCCGAAAGTATTTCCGATTATATATCTGCTGTGTCGGCACTTACAGCAGTGATCATTCGTCAAAAATGGATGAATACGAATGGCTGGGAAGTGATTCTCGAACTATTCGACAACCACACCTAGAGCAAAACGCGCATTCCTGCTTCGCTCTCTCCTGAAGTCATAATACAGATGGAACTCGAATTGAACGAAACCGAGCGCGCAAAATGGTATTTATACTACGCGAGAAGCGGGAAACAATGAATTCTTGTGAAACCGTTTAACATGGATTGCGGGGACAATGACATATCGATTTATGTGTCCAGCCGGTGCGTGAAACATCTATTGAAATTCTTTTCTATGAGAGACCATTCGATGTGGATGTTGTGGGTATCTTGCACATTATTGGCTGATGTCTCCTTGCTTGTGTTATTTAGTAACTAATCAATCGATTGAATCGTATCTTCCAGTCTACAAAACAACAGATTCCCTTCATGTTACATAGAGCTCAAGCTAGTCATTGAGCCAGTAATATGTGCTGTAAGTACAGCGAGCTATCAATGCTTATCGTGTGCATCAATGGCACTAGCTGGTCGGGCATGACATTCTTGAGGAGTTGAGCGGGCAAATAATCTCCGAGAGCATGATCGCTATTCAGAAAGTCATGGATCATGGGTTACTTGGGGACAGTCTTCAATAACAATGATGGTAGATAACATTGCAAGGCCTGCTTATCCAATCACCATCTCCTGATATCCTCAATTTGAACTTTCTATTGAGTAGAGTCGGCGATGTTTAGCTCCAAAGCGAGGTGGACTTTCCTTCTGAACCTGATTTAAATGTCAAAAAAAAAAAAAAAACCCGCCAATTATGAATGCTCACCACCCCTCTGGAGGATTCGGCATTCACTTCTGCTTCCCGTAGTGACTGTAAAGTCTGAAACCGTGTCTTTGCAGGACTGGTTGTAAAGTGGATTGGTATTTTAGGCTGAGCAGCAGAAAACATTTCTCTTTCGCTGGGTTTTGATTTTTGCTTTGGCTCTGGTGTAGATGGCAGTGATTGCCCATCCGAATCTCCAGTTGACGAAATTTCATTCTTCACATCAGCTTCATTTGCAACCAAGTTGGAAAACTCAGCAAGAAACTGTTCCCTCTGTTCGAGATGTTTCTGTTGGCACTCGAAGAGAATGAAATAAGTGGATGTGACATACCCTTTCAGAAACCAGCTCTTCCGTACCGTCAGGAGGACGAAAGAATTGATGAGCTGAAATAGACACTTTCAAGTCAATCATGTGTTCAATAGATAGCTGCAAAGCATATAAAAATTCAGCAGAAAATCCAGTGCAATTTTGGTTGACAATGGGAGAAGGTGGAATGATAATATATTCGTTGAGCTTGGCAACATCTTCAAGAGAAGGTCGAGTCTTATCAGCGCCACCCAGTGAAGGAGGATCGCATGGGAAGTAGAAAAGCATGAACCAGACGTCGAGGCTCAATATGGCATAGATGTGTCTTTGGTCAGTGTTGGCTCTTGCACACATAACTTGGCCGGTGACTTGGCGAAGAAATGGTGACAGGTCTCAGAAATAATCTGGCGGCTCGGATCTCTGGTTACCAAACCAAGTCCGTCCCTCTAGACTGGGTTTCACCTCCCAGATAAATGGACTGATGAGCTTGTCATCCAAATCAGACTGAACGACGAGAAGAGTAAAGTCTGGAATCCGAGTACTCTTCTTGTTGTTAGGATCTTTGATATCCTTTTGAGGAAACGAAACCAAGTAAAAGCCATCAGATTCCAATTCCGGAGAGTTGATCGTTGCAGTTGCGCAAAAGAAAGTGAGAAGGTAATTCAAAGGTCCATAGAGCGAGCTTTCATTAGGTGTGTGGCGATATGCATAATCGAAAAGTGCGTAAAGCTGGTTGAAAAACCGTTGTCTTGTGAAGAATCCGTCCTACAAACCAATTTGGCGTTCTCTGAGACATGCTGTGTCACAGGAATTGTCAACTCACAAATGATCCAGGGGACGACATTACAACAGCTCAAGAAAATAAACGATTACAGTGCGACGAGTGAGACTTAATGGGAAGAATAATGATCTAGTATATATATATATATGCATCGTCATTGTTGTCTGATTGGGGAAAAGGAGAATTGTATAGTTGAATCAGTGCTATCACGCCTGTCAGAAAATTCGATGGTAGTCAATAGTGTGGACAACTGTGAAACCATCGACACCATTGTCCATTCCTCGCATTGACATGTCATATGACACATATGGTTATTCACGTGACCCTTTCTTGAATAAAAGCCAACAATCTAGTCGAGCGTCGTCTCAAGTATTATGTCTAACAGGCCCTCTGAAGAGTACTACAGACGACTCGAGCGCGAACGCGATGAGCGTTGGCTTGTATGTATCATTTATTTTCACAGCTTACGACTTTTGTTTAACACCTTCCACTCAGAAGCTTCGCGGTCTCTACTCGCCACGAAGTCCCATGGAGCAGCTTCCGAATCACTACCGTGTCACTACAGCCAAACCGAACCCACCGCTAGTCCATTTCGCAATCCCTATCGACATCGACGACCTCTACAAATACGCTTTCAAGCACGATTTAGTCCAGTATTTGAAAAACTTTCCCAACTGCGTGTCTTCTTCTGCGTCGGCGATCGAAGCGGTGAAACACTTATCAAAAGTTGTCGATTATGAGCTCACTATTTGCTGGCCGTTTCCATACACAAGTGATTGTGGACTCATCCTTGAGCTATACAACAACTACACGTTAAAAGAGAAGATTCTCGTTAACGAAGATGAAGAGGACGTGATCCAAATGGTACAGACGGAGCTCGGATTGGGCAAGTCTGTGCAGCCAAGATGGTATTTTGATAGGTTTGATGAATGGCAGCCGGGCGATGAGGAATGATTGGGCAGTGAGTCCATTTACATTGCGTTTTTTATAACTTACAGATTTATTCCGTGTCGAGCTTGAAGATTGAATTTTTCGCCATAGAAGACATTTCGCTAGCATTTTATATCTTGCAATACCACCTAATTGAGTCGCTTTGCTTTCTTCGTTACTAGCGGCAGCGCATGTTGGTATTGATTATACATCTCGAATGTACTTCTAAACGTATAATGGCTGCTATGAAACCCTTCATCCTCTCTTGTCATACTTCAATGCAATCCCAAGTATTCTTTTGGCGAGGTCAATGAAGGGTTTGAGCGCTCAAAGGCGGAGGAATGGGGCAATCGCAAAAGGTGACTATGCACGTCTCAGACTGCCGTATACAATGTGTCGCCTGTTATTCCTACGCAATGCATCTATGATAGTTTGTTACGGTATATGGCTCTGATTTGTGTACACTGTCCATCGTTATCAGTCCACATGATAAAGTGGTGCGGCCCCAAATGCGAACATGCAAGTGTACTAAGCGGGGAAGGTATATTTAACGACCGTTGTGGAGCGGGTTTTTCTGTTGAAGTTAGCTTTGTCAGAAATATGACGAGACAAGTAAGGTAGGTGTACGGTGTAAAGGGTGGCGTCAGACGAAGAGACGACTGTATGTATACACTCGATGAAATCTGTATCCATGACTCAGTCAACGTACAACCTTGCCTTTTTAGTAACTTATCCTCTACAAAGGTGCGTGATGAACGAACGTTGAGGCGGTATGATCGTCGTCGCCACTAGTAACCTCGTCTTCTTCCATTATGAATACGGTGAATAAAGCAATGGGGAGCGAAAGTAAGGTACACCTTCGAGGTTTAGATAAAAGATATGCATTTTCCCAAACAAAGTAAAGAATCCTATCTTATAGCCATTCTTCAATTCAAAAGGCATCCCCGAACATTTGCCCTCAGTGAGTTTGCATGAATGGACGTAGCTTCAGAGATGATGCTCGAGGATTTAGTTGGGTCCACGAGGCTGCCAGTCGTTCATTGTTGGTTATGAGGATGGTTGTTCGTTGAGGTCAAATTTTACCCACGCTCCTATACCATTCCTTTTGATCCGTTCCAGCCCCTTCGATCCTCAATGAATCACATCATGGGAGTTGACCCTATCAATTGATCCTCTGCTCGCGTTCTCCTGCGTCTGCCATTGTCTGAATTTTTCCGCCGCGTACGGCGGTGTCCACCCACATTGTGGATGTGATCCCGGTGGCTATTTCATACTTACCATCTCCTAACTTATGCCCTCCCTTGACATTCCCTGACTCAGCTCTCTTCCACTTGACAAGACCCAAGTCGTAGTTATACATTGCCAGAGGACACGGTGCGTCTACCAGCCTGCATAGTATAGGGAGAAGACAATGAGCACCCCAGTAACCTCTGCACTCGACACTCAGCCTAGAATATAGACTCCAGCTATCTATGGAATCCAAGGGCGATCGTCCTTTCATTGCCGTTTTCATCGCTCTTCTCGTCCGACTGGGACCCCAATTATAATGTATCCACACAGTGCAAAGCATGTCGACGAGATGATAAATGCGACAGAGCTCTGATCGCCCTCGCGCTCCATTAAACAAAGGACTGAATCGCACGTCGTCCAAGGCATTCGAAGAAGCGGTTACAGGGGTACTACGGATGTGACATCAACTCACGCTGTTCCCCGTCGCTGTACTGGCCAACATGGATTATACGTGGCATGCCAAGTATGTATATATTACAAGACATCAATCGTACATATATTCGGTACGAGATAACTCGGAAGAACGTTTCTAGATAGTTGTATGACGATGGGATTGTCCGTTGAGCACGTTTGTATCCAGCGTCGGACGGAACGAGCAATGGTGCCCCAGACGGCTGTCGGAGACGCGTGATGAGTCGCAGAGCCCGCGTACGCTTGTCGAGTAACGCTTGCGAGAAACGCGAAGATACCATGGTGTGTAAGGACGAAGGAGTGGGCACTTCCATGGACGGTGCGGAAGGATCAACGAGATCAAAAAGGCACCTTGATGCACGAGGGCCAAATTTTCCAGCCTAGACGAGTCATCCGTCGTCTTGATTTCTATGCTCCCGAATGCAGTTGTCTTGGTGTGGTATGTGAGCAGAGGGTTGTTACCACTCTGTATCAACTGCAACGGATTCCTCAGTGGAAACATGATACAGGACAAGGTCAACCATAGACGTGGTAACGGAAGACGCTTGATTCCGTCGTATAACGTCAAGGCAGCATCGAGTCAAGTTCTGCGCCTTCCATAAATGTCCGCAATTTCGCGACCAGTGTATCTAGCTCGTTCTCCTCCATCTGTGGTGGAATATACGGTGCTACTTGTTCATAATACACGAAATTTTTTGCAGGGAGACAGCTGTTGTAATGCGATACCCTGCCTGTCCAAGCTAAAATGGTGTCATCTCTGGACCGAGTCAATACTTCTGGAAGGAGACGACCGAGAGCGTGTTCCAGCCCTTCGCCATATACGACTGGGAGAGACACGTTGAATATTCCAAAGAGCGAGTATGCGATGTCCTCTTGCTTCGTAGCGATGCGCGTCGCCGCGAGACGTAGCTTCTGCCGTACATTATTGGGAACCGGATGAAGGGAAAGCAGAACTTGTGCATCAACTCCAGTCGCGGCCGCCATCTCGGCCACAATTGTAGCCGACTCCTTGTGATTGTACTCGATCTCGTCAGGGGTATAAAGTTGCCAGTCTTCCGTATAGAATCGAATGACTCCCGTGTAGAAAAAACTCTGTAGAGCTGTAGAATTGGTAGTAGTCACTATATTAAGAGTAAATAATGATGGCAAGTAAAGTACTGTACCTGTAGAATTGGTAGTAGTCACTAAAGAAAAATAACTAAACTACCGAAGGTTCTAAGTACGCTTTACGCTTATATAATCAGGTGGCTGTACAACCGCACACCGTATGTCTGAATGTCCAACATCCCGATGCAAAAAATTCTTGCAATGTCCACGCGGGCGTATTTTATGAGTGTACACAAGTTCGTCCCGGAAAAGACACCCTTGAGGTAAATGATAGTCAGGGTGGAGTTGTGATACCACTTGAACATGGATGCTATCGACTCTTGGGATATTGAACTGTCCATGTTATCAATACAGCAAGTATCCAACCATGCCCATCGCAAATCGGCCGCTAGCGCCATCCGACAGAATGTCGTCAACTTGGAGGGATTGCTCAAGAGTGTAAACCGATTTAGTGCGAACGTCTTGGAATGAAGGTTCGGCGTTGGCGCTTTCCCAGGTGTGTGAAAACATGGCATATCTTGATGCGTTCGTCATTTATGAGTTTTGTCATTGACGCGACAAGTTCCTTGGAAGCCTGAGTTATTTCGAAATCGGCCAGACGCTCACGCACGCTGCAGAGGAATCCCATTTCCGTATTGGTACCACTCAGAAAAGCTGTAGATGGCCTTCATCGTCTCATGTCGCGTCACGAAAATTTTGTGAGATTCTGGGAGAGAAAAAGGCGATCAGGGAATATCACTCGGGGGTCGGAGAATATTCACTACGATCAAGAGGATCATGCGAAATTTCAAGTCTGTTAAGCATCTCTTCGTGTGCATTATAGCTTCATCCTAACGACAAGCTCCGAGTATCGCCGCATGCTTTTTCTCGTAACCAAAGGGCGTTTTTGGATCAAGTTGGATGGCCTGGACGATATCAATTAGTGCGCGACCTGGGATGAAACCCTTACCTCGTTCACATCAGCAATTGCACTGTCCCACGAACCGATGGGGGTCCACGTTCTACTTCGCTTGAGGAGAATTCCACTGCGATTAGCTAGATCAAATGATAACGCTCGCGAGTAGCGCCTGATAGCCGTATCGTAATTCTTGGAGTCCAACTCAGCACCACCGAGTATTTCTAGCCGGCGGATGCGATATGCCACAAAGTCTAGAATGGATATTTCAATCAAGTATACCTAAATAGTGCGTTGGCTACTCACGGAAGAATCTGACGTTCATCTTGCCTGTAATAATGCCGCTCGATGTAACATCGTCTCCAACGCTTTCGGGGAGATTTCTATTTCCCAAAGAGACAGAATCTAAGAGCAACGAGAATTTGCAACAGCACAAAAAGGTATCTTTACCATTGTATCTGACTATAGAATAGTACAACGATACTAATTCTTCTAGATCGTGATCGTTCTCCAGGTTCTCCAGTGTCCATTATTTTCCCTGGATCATGACATGAAATGTGTGCACACCAGGAGGAGGAGCTCCTCACCTCATCAAGTATTTCTAGCATTTCCATCCACAAATGGGCATCAGTAACAGCGAATTTCGCTTGTGATTCCTATGGCATTGTAAGTATAGCCCTCATGGGAGTGATCCAAAGTACTAAAAACCTTTTCCAACAGATAATGGTTAATAATTTCCGATGGATAACGTACCTGATAAGTCCCGTTAGTCTTGATAGGTGTGATGCGGGGCGAAACCGACCTGCGACATTTGTGGTACATGCTGTATTGTCACATTGCTCTCTGTGGTATCTGTTACTGTTGACTTCGCCGAGTCACCAGTAAACGATTTTAGAATTCTGTTGGAAGTGGAGAGCATGCGAAGTAATCGAGCCTTTCGGCGCTCATCCTGAGAAATATTTGGCATGGTCAAGATTCCACGGAGAAAAACGGCTTGGTTATTTCGGCCTTGACGGTCTGGTGGGGGCCAATATTCTGATAGAAAAGACCGGCAGGTCTCCAGGATGAATGGTCCATAATAACACGTTCATCTACTTCCAACAGTTTGCAACTCACACGTACCGGGTTGGTATTCCCATCCTGCATGCTGAATGAAGCAATGGACCATAAACACGTTTTATAATACCCTGTGAGGAGCTAGATCGAGCTGGATCACAGCCACCCCAGATGGTTTTTGAAGCGTTCGAGCCAGTCTGCTCCATGTTCCCTTGCATAGTCCTCAAACAGTCGCCTATGATGGAGTCCGAGGTCAAAAAACTGTGCGCCTTGAGGAATGATAACATGTATGCCATCCTTTGACAGTGTGGCACCGTAGTCGGCCACTCTGCGGCTAAGTTTTACATACTTTTCGTCAAACATCGCCAGAACTTTGTGAGAAAACATACATGACATTGCTGATGTTCGACGCTTCCAACTGCTCGACATCCCAGTGCATCTCGGGGGACGCAACCAAGTTATGAGCCCGTATATCACCATTTTCTCGGCGAAAATCACCCTCTCCGATGTGTGGTAGGTTTGGCGGAGAAGCACATTCTGGAAGGGAATCGAGAATATTGAAGAAAACGTCAAATCCGCCATATTCGTCGATGGTTACAGCATCTCCAATCCTGAGACTGACACCCTGCTGTGCATGCTGCAGCGAATCTGGATCTAGATTCCATAAAGGATAGCCTTGTATGAACAGATTTTTTGAAAAGGCAGCCTGCTTTGAAAGGAGTGGAGTCTCGGGTTAAGCCATAACAAGAAACCCCGTCAATGAAACGAAGATCGGCATCATCTTATCAATCAGCGTCTGCTGGTGAAAACATTGTGTTGTGCTCGTTCGCTGCTGGTGTCGCAGCGTCCATTCCTCCAAGCTGAATCGTAAGTTATCAAATATCATGTATCACGAAAGAATCGAAAGACCAACGCAATTCTTGTCCCGCACTCGATCCGGCGATGTTCGCTTCCATACATACCTAGTGCGAGAAATTTAGATATGCATCCTTGAACATCGCGTGTGCCATCGATGCTTGCGTATTCTCCTTGTTTCACATCTTCTGTCCAAATATTTCACAATCGGCGAGGTGCATGCCTCACGCCTCTGGAATCCCGATAATCCAGATATTTATGCACTCCGCGCAAGTATAGATGAACAAGTTTTGATTATTTCACGTAACTTGCCTCGTTCCACCTCCTTACGATATCTCGCGATTGATGACGGTCTGTGCTGGCATTGGTCGGGTAAAGCATAGGCCAGTCCGTGACGATGTCGACAAGTTTAACCAGTCAGCCGGTGGCCGACGACGGGAGACGCACGGGTCCTTGGACAAGCGCCAGAGAAGTCGCCTAACGAGCTTGCCACGCTGAACGATGTCGATCATTCCAGAATCGGTCACCACAGAAAGCAAGCACAGGCCAAACCCTACCAGTCCACAGACGACAGGCGCCAGCTGTTTGTTGTGTATTTTCATTGAAAAGGGGGATTGCAACGAGGGTGATAGACCTGGGACTCAACGTATGTAGGAGACGAGAATCGAGATTTCAAGTCCGGATTGGCATATCGATGATCCCGTGATTTTATATTCCCGAGTGCTGCCAGAGGATGGAGAACTTGAGTGGGCGCATGCGAGACGGAGAGCACAATATAATCAAGTATGGGATCTGATGGGATTAGGATGATGGTACATGCAAGTCAGTCACCAAGGGCGTGCTTTCAGCGGCTTCCTTCTTCCACCAATTCTGGATGTCTTTAATACGAAATCTGCGAAAAAATGGTGATTACAGCACGATTGAATATGGGATACCAACGCTGGACAGAGTCGAGTGTAAAACCCAGCACTGCTGGCAACAATCGAAATAAATGGTCAAAGTCAGTAAATATGGAAAGTACTTCGTGAGCGGTAGCGAAGAAACAATTCGATGTTAGCGAGTGGTAGACGGGCAAGAGGCGGGATCGCCAATGGCGGAAAGATATGGATATAGGGTTTGCAGCCTCGTAGTGTGGCAAAGGAGAAAATGGATTGCAAGTGGGATGGGAATTGTTCGGATGATATGGGATGCAAATAGTAGTCACGAAAAGAAGAATCACATCCGGGTCATGTGACCAGACTGCGCCTCAGCGAGCCTCTCCTACACGATTCATGGGTCTCCCCACCATCGCTTCTGGTTCTGTTTGTGTTGGAAAAACAAATACGTAGTAGCCCTAATACAGTAGTTGCGGTGCAGCGACCGCGAGTATGCCTGACGTAAGGCGATGACGAGCTAAATAGGGTAGTCGATTTGGGATGGATAATCTCTACAGTAAGATAGATAAGATAAATAGATTAGATGCGTCAACTCAGAGATGATGATGCACGTTTTTATTCTAAGTTTTCCGACTTTATACACTACATATCAGATGTCTCAGATCATTGCTAATACGCTCTTGTTTGAGCCGCTCGGCTTTGCTTATATAATATATTCACGCGACCGTTTTCTCAACAGTTTGAATTTACGACAGTCACGATGTCCGCATCCTCGTCGACGCCTCAATCCAAGTCTCCGAATACAAAAAATTTCGCTTGGTCCACCGATTCAAAACTCTTTGCCATGTCTCGCGGCGGAACCACAAATTTTTTGACGCATGCAATTGGTCAACGCTCTTTCATGGCCCATCCAAGTACCAGTAACCTCCGTTGCATTTCTTTTGTTTATAACGCTGCAATCATCGCAATCACCGCAAATTTGTCTGTCTCATTCTGGGACACCGGCTCGATCATTAAGCATTATTGCGCCTATGGTCTTCTCAGAAACTTTGACCTTGTGACTTCTATGGACCAGAAGATCTTTGTTCGGAGCCTCTGCAATATCCTTCCCTTCTATTATTGCAATGACATGAACATACATTCATTGCAGACTCGCTCCCCAACACATTGGCCTACTGATACGAGGGCCCATTGTACGAAAGCTAACCCTAAGGAAGCGGCCCCGCCAGATCATCTGCAGAAGGAAAGTACAAGTGCGTCCTTTCCGTAGCTCGCTCATCCTCGATGCTCACATGAACGCGGACCTTGAAAAGACTGTCGAATAGCACCGCGCCAGCTTTGGACTCTTAACTTGCACGTGTTCAAAAGGAACATGAATTCAAAACATTGAGTAGACCCCCGGATGACCCATGATTTGTATCTTCATCTTGTATTAGACGCAAGAATCATAATGTCAAGCAAAATTCCCATCAACCCCATGATGAGCTCTCCATTGTCCAAAGTGCGTTTAGGCAGAAAGAAGACATTTTAAAAGAAGCATCGAATCACTCTATGGGAACTTGGGTACGTCCATCGCAAGGTAATCTCTCGTGTGAGTGCTGACACCCACGCATGTCAGAAAGTGAAGCTGAACGCCTCAATGAAATCACTCATCAACTCCCGGTTAAGCTTGCGAACTCCGAGCGGCAAGCCAATAAGCCATCCACACAAATAAGAAAATGTATGAATGTGAAACCATGTATGCCAAGAACCGTGCAGCCGACATCTCAAAAACACTGCGCGGAATAGCAGATAATGCAAACGAGTGGTCAGAATGAATCCATTCATAACGAACCGTCTCGTCGGTGAGTTTTCACTACTCTAGCTTCGTCCAATTTAATATTCGCTGGCATAGAATTTACGAGACGTACCCACAAATTATTGTTCGATTCAACATATGTAGCGACATTGTCCTCAAGCGAAGTAAAGTGTAGGGTCTCCTGAATTCGTGAGATAAGTCTCTTACTGACATCGACAAAGTGGTGTTGTGTCATCGCACGTCGTGTGGGTCTCACTGTTTGGTATCATTCAGGCCGTCGAGCATGATCCTGAATCACCTTCCGGTTACAAGTCAAAGCATGCGGCGCTACTCGGGGCCCGCCGTAATGACGAAACTATCGATGCGTATGATAACATGCTTACAAAACTTGAAGAATCTCCCGACCTTACCGTTCGAGGTATATAGCTCATCGTGTCACATAGCCTTCAACTGATGACCATCGACTCTTGCAGAATCACGCAATGACCATGGGCCCCGTCGGAGACGATGGTGACCATCCGCAACTGTTTCGACCGGAACCAGCAAGATGTTCTGCTTGTCCTCGTCGACACGGAAACGGGATTTCTTCGCAAGGCGGACGAGCGGTGGGCCGATTCCGAAGCCGATGTAGCCCTCAGGGAACTTGTAGTGTCTACTACGAAAACTATGAATCATGACCGAATCAACTACACCATTCAACATTATTTCCCATATGCTAGTTCTCCCACACTTGGGACAATTCCCATGCAGAACCACCCTCCAAGACGTCCATCCTAAATCGTTTCACAAGCTGGAGCAATTGCCACCGTTTTCCAAGTTGGCGACATTCTGTCGATGGCTCTGGAGGTAGATTTGAGATGGGCTTGGACAGATACGGCTGTATTGAAAAAACAGATAGTTCGGTGCTTCAAGAATCGCTGACGTCCATGTTCAAATAGTATCACAATTCTGCTCTTATAACCATTTACCTCGAGGCGTATTGTCCAATACTCACGCCGATAGAGCGTCTTTGGAATACATACATGTGGACTTTACAAGAATTCTTTGCTTCCAAGGCAACCCTACTCTACACGGAAGACTGGTAACTGTAACATCCCCGCAAGGCTGTGGGCAATCATAAGAATTCGGCTGCAATTATGGCTGAGACGGAGATCGCGACCGGCATCGATGCAAATGTCCCACTCTTCATCCCGGACAAACAAGATATTGCTTACTCTCTATTTGGTATAATCGACGTCGCTCTCTTGGTCACGTATAGAAAAGGGCAGGAGCCCACGTTAGGCTGCCTCCTTCAAGAAGTGTTGACTCGGTCAAGGGATGTTACATCCTGTCATGGACCATATAATAGTTGTCTCCAAACGGAGATTATTGTCTATAGCGACCCAACGTCGCCAATGGTTTCACCATTGCTTGATGAGGACGAGTTGGGCACGTTGGTTGCGAAACTACAGACGTTGTCGGGATCGTATCTCGACATGGTCATTGCACTATATGGCCAAGTCTCTGGTCTCCAGTTCGCGCGTCTTGTAAACCCACGGTTGGCGCTTCCCCGCATCAAGCTCCTTCTCGGTGGTCTGATGGCCGCGAGAAGTGATGGTCAATGGATCTATCGAGCACCAACGCTTGCGATCGGAAACGTCGAGCTTCGGACGAAGGAGGATCTGAATGGCACAAAAATTTAGTTCTCTACATCCATGGTTGCGATACCTTCTCAACGATGTCCCATCTTTTGATGATCAGGTCTCGGAAGGTGCTAGCCTCACATCGCTCGACAATGTCGACGTGGGCAGTCCACCCAGATCGCATGGGGCTTCCCCGACGTCGTATTCCTTTTCTCTACGCCGGTTTGCAGAGCCGCAACTCGACAAGCTCACGTACGTGCTCCGGTTCTTTGTACGACTCAGACAGCCATGTGGTGCGTTGGTGTTCGTTCCCCCGTCTCTCAATGGATACAGACACGTTGCGTCGGATAGTCTTATTATGGTCCAGTTTCTATCAAGCGTGTCACCGCCATATCTCTCGAAAAGGATTTGCGCGTTGCATTGCTTTCACGCCATTATACCTATAGCATCTCACTATTTAGTACTCTATACATCATTGGCCTTGTTAGCCAGTTCGACGATCGTGTTGGAGTAGGATCGGCTAGTCTGAGGACATGCCATCGTGGTTCCGAGCTTTATCGCAGGCCGACCCTCTCCTGCCATGTGCCTTCGAAGCCTCTCTTTATAGTGTTATCCATTTACAAACGCATAAACACCCAAGTCATCGACGACATGCCACGAAGCTTCATGACGGTTGTGTTCAATTCCTGTACTGTGCACTCTAAAGCAATTTCAAGCAGGGGCTTAGTTGGATGATCCGAGCACAAGTTCTACGTGGATCATAATACTACAATTGCCGATTGTCGGTGTGTCAATCGGTGGTCGGGATACAAAAGCGGTTTCAAACTTTAGCTGGTCCAACCACTTGACACCATGCCCCTCGAAATCGTCGATCGTCTTGATGCTACCATGGATGAACAGCTCGCATTCGACAGGGCAGTGGAGGAATACTACCTTGAAAGCAGTGCGCTGGACGTTTCTGATCTGCTTGGGTGTATTGTCCTCCTCTGTGCTATCATTGAAAAATCGAATGGCGACTTGGACAAGAAATACCAGATCCCCGGACATGCACGAAGACTAATCGCCACCTACCCGGAACTAGGAGATATGCTTATATCTGCTTGGAAGCGTAAATCATTTTGCGATATTCGAAAACTCGGTATGCATCTCCGATTTGCACAAGAGTTTTCTGCTGACCATATTCCCGTTATTTTGCTAGCTATCCTCAAAACTTCATCGTCGACCCAGACACAGAAAAAAACCACCAAAGAACCTTTCAGATATTTAGGTCAGTGAATATAGTGCATATATGCTTCCAAGAAAGCTCACGTTAGATTGCACTAACCATTTCAATAGGCTCTGTTCATAGCTCGGCTGTGTCCTTTGTAAAGGAGTATCGTGGCGCAGCCGTCAATGGCTTCTACGAGTATTTGACCCACAACCAGAAGCTATTCGTGGAGAACAAAGAAAATACAACTCCGTACTATGCCAGGCTTTGCTCCATCGTCCAGAGTTCTGGAACCGGAAAATCCAGGGTATTAACCGAGGTAAAGGTTTGGTTTCATCACAGGCGACCGTGATCACTCAATCGATTCAAGCTGAGAAAGATGAATGTTATCGTAATATACATGAACCTGCGCGAGAAAATGGATCTTGTCGGCTTCCCTTATCGTGATGTAATCCCGGCGAACATCTTGACCAACTTCCCCTCTTACATCGGGGAGTATCAGACCGTGTGCTACGCTTTCTTTATCGCTCTGTTCGATACGCTTCATGAACATTTGAAAAAAGATCATCACACTCGGACTTCTAAAAGAGACATAATGCGATGGGTCGACGAGATGTGTGATATGGACGATCGTGAAAATGCTCTCAGGAGCAATTTCTTTCGAAGATTAGGTGAGAACTACATACAGGTGTGGATATGTCACTCCCAACTCTCGAATCTGAGCTGATTAATCTTCTGTAGGCTCATTCCGAACTTGCACCATTCCAGCGCCGCACATATAATGAAAATTTGCAAAATATTTCACTGTCTGGTGAACATCTCGTTTCTCTCTGACAGATAGGTTGTAACTGAAGAGCATGATAGAACAACAGCCTCATCCCCTTGTCCCCCCAAATTTTTCAGTACGTCTTCGCGAAGCATACAAAAGGCTTGGAGCCCAGCTCGAAAGTATATTCCCGGAAAATGGTGATCAACCAACGCTGGTAATCGCAATGGATGAAGCGCATACACTCTGCAATGACTTTCGAATAGGATATCGCCCTGTGGATGTTTTTTATACAGCAGTGAGCGATTACTCGCATATGGGAAGTCTTGCAATTTGGGTTGTGTTTGCCTCGACCACATCCAAGGTCGCCGACTTTACACCTCCCAATTATAAATGTAAACATAATATTCATATTATGATGAGGCTACTAATCATGTATCGGGTCAGATAATTCAGCCCGCGTCGCTGAAAAAGGGCAAAAGCTCTTCCCTCCATATACACAACTTGGATGGGATCAGAATGCGTGGCGACTCGGAAGTATTGACCCGGAACAGGTTTCGTTATTGGATCACATATTGGGCTTTGGGAGACCTCTGTAACGTCCCTTTCCGTTTTACTGTGGTCCTCCCTCATCTCTTGGTCATAGGTGGCATTCCGTGAAGATGGCTCGTGATGAAACTCGGGAGTTGTGGAATTT
>JBBPMM010000320.1:0-30978 GCA_038090335.1 Solioccasus polychromus
AAGGCACGAAGCATGAATGTGCGAAGTGATCAAAAAGGCGACTTCCAGGTCAGAGGTGTCAGCCCTTCTGGGCTCAAATGCCGTAAATTAGGCTACTCTGGCTTCATCCCGCTGCAAAGTGTCATCTACTTCCGTGGTCGTTCGTCGGTCTTCCCGTTCCCGAGGTGTCTCGACTGTATCAAATAAATTTGCTAACACCTCCGACGACACCTCTCTTCCTTTGCTTCAACGAGCTGTTACAGCACCTTTCATGTCTTCGAAAAGATTATATTCCGATGTTTGCGATGGTGGTGAAGATCAATTGCGGAAGATTATCTCCGTGACGCAAGAGGAGAAGATGGTCTTCTGCCCCCTGAAGTATATGGTTTCCAATGTCTGAGGACTTATTCACCTCTAGCTCGGTTCTTGGACGAGAATCTGTGCTGTTGATCTTAAAAACGAGGAAAATTTAACCCTGAACGTGTCTTGGCAGGATATCCTGCATCTGCCGGATCAGATGGCTATATTGAAGACAAAGTCACGTCCCAACATGACTGTTCCAATCGAGTATGTTATGTCGTCTCAAGCAGAAAAAGGGAGAATGACACTTCCTTAGGTCGCTCAAGGTGCAGCCGGATGGAATGGAGTAAAACACAATGAACGCGATCAGGGCTTCTTCTACGACCAAATCGCTGGACTGGGCATGAAAAACCAGCTGCTATGCGTCTCAGTTTCGGAGCTGAACCGACCAGTCATGTATTTTTGCAGCGTACACGATTTCCTCGGAGGGTGACGTGGCATGTTGCGAGGTTTGTGGTATACTCTCCCTGTGATTTATAAAATTATTTAACACCTACTTTCTGAGACCAATATTGTTCTCAAACTTCGTCCTGGACAAGAAGCGGGGCTTTTGATCGACTTCAAAGCGATTTGGCCATTGTTCCAACGACATTCCAGTCCGGTCCCAGCCAATAAACCGTGCATACTAAAGACCTGCAAACGGTGACCTTTATGTCTTCTTTTCGATTGGCCCGAAGAGTATGCTCATTGGGCCAACAAGGAATATGTGTGGGATTGCCGGAATAAAGCATTCAAATTTAGTGGGTAAAGCCGGTGGCGAAGAACATTATCCGAAGTGCTGAATTCGAGAAATGTCTGCGGGAAAATTAGCAGATGGATTCGCAATGCTGAACCGATCAAACGTCTCATTGAGGGAGCTTT
Source organism: Solioccasus polychromus (assembly GCA_038090335.1). Taxonomy (NCBI): domain Eukaryota; kingdom Fungi; phylum Basidiomycota; class Agaricomycetes; order Boletales; family Boletaceae; genus Solioccasus; species Solioccasus polychromus. Next base: position 1,201 of record JBBPMM010000320.1, read on the forward strand.
CACGATGTTCCGGGTTGGTACACTCTCCGCAGGCGACGAGCAACCTCGCACAGAAATGCCTCACGCAACTTTTATCGGTCTTTTGGACGGTCGGTTGGTAGACTACTCCCATCTCGAATCCCAAATTTCAAATTGTCCGAAGTTGAAGTTCAACGAAAGTACTTATTTTACGTTCCACCAGCGAATCGTGTCTTTCCTTGGTCATACTCTGCTAATCGCTTGATAAAACGTGGAATAGAACAAATAAATGTACTGTTAGAACTTTGATTTATGCCACATCATATGCCACAATCTGCAGTCGCGAGAAAAGTAAGTTTAAGGTGCATGCATCTTGAAGTTGTGCGTAAATGATTGTTTATCTTATCTTGGCGACCGAACTTCCGGCGTTATCTCCTAGCGGCGACCATAAGTGGTTGATAATATAAAGGCCAGCCCTGTGCCGCTTACCCTGGACCAGATTGATCGCTCGATGATGTCTATTACCTCCAGGACAAAGGGGATACGGATTTCAGAAAACCGGTATCTGCCCAGTTTTCACGCCTGGAAAACCAGAGCCCGGCTGAATACCGCTTGCTAAAATCACTCCTCGAGAATCCACCCCTCAACATCACCCCAGTCCCAGAGACGTGTTGTATTCTCATGAAAGAAGACCTTGCGATCGCTGAATTCGATGCAACGGATGTGTTAACAAAGACTCCATCGGGGAAGCTCATTGCCGTCGCGGTAGTCACTGCATTCGGGAAGCGCGCTGCAGTCGCGCATCAATTGGCCACTTGCTTGACGGATTTCTTCCTTGACGACGGCATTCAACGAGCCAAGGAGCTTGACGCCTACTTTGAAGAGCATCAGAAAACTCCTCTTCACGGACTACCGATCTCCATCAAGGCATGTGCGTCCTGGAATATTTCTCTTTGGTATCCTCAACCACTCCTAGGATTTCATACCTGTGAAAGACCAGTGGAATTCCGATGGATTTCTGTCTAACCTTAATTATCTCACGGTGATTGTCATCTCACAAGCATTCTGCGCAAACTAGGAGTCGGTGGGTTTCTGCGGAGTTTTCGTATCATCGCGATTGACGGTTTGCGGGTAGTTTTCTATGTGAAGACCAACCAACCACAGATGATCATGCGCCTGGAGACCCGGTCCTTCTATGGTGGCACGGTTAGTTGCTGTCACGCAGGAGGGAATAAATGATGACAATAATTTGATTTCAGTTCAATCCATACAATTTGAACCTTCTCCCCGGTGGTTCTTCTGGCGGAGAGTCCATGTTATTGGCGATGAAGGGATCTTGTATGGGTATGGGAAGGCAAATGCTGGAACCGGTAATCTCACTATCCAGTTTCACCTTATGAGCAGTGATAGTGGAGGCTCCATTCGAGGCCTGTGCGTGTTCACCAGCGTATACGGCATTCGCCCAACGTCCTGTATGGGATTGTCCATCTGGTATTAGGTGAAAGTCACATATCGTATACCACTTTTCCTGCATTTATTCGGTTAAAAGGGCAATGATGGAACGGTTTCATCTGCCGTGCCAGTGTACAGGTCAGCAAGAGATTTGGAGATACTGATCAAAGCCGTGCGGAGTAAGCGACCTGACTAGAAGACCCAAGTCTCCTCCCGATTACACTGAAACTCCTGATATTAGTCGGCGGAGACTCCACGTCGGGACCATGATTCATGACAGGGCTGTCTCGTCATCTCACATGGTTGCGAGCGTCAAACCTTGCGAAAGAGAAACTAAGAGCCTCGGGCGAAGTGAAGGTGGTGGAATACGTTCCTTACGGACACTGTAAAGGCTATTGCATCATCGTACGTTGATCAAGCACAATTTTCTATATTTACATGTGAACATCATTAGCGCTCACCTCTCTTTAGTAACAGACGGTTCGTCAATGCCACAGGGATGGAAAAGAGCTCTGTCTAAGTGAGGGATCACCCTCACTCTACACACGAAACTTCAGCACGACCCATATCATGGGAAGTACGTCATAATTCTGCCAGAAACATAGTCAAGCTCACAAGTCGAGTGAAGGTACGCCACCAGCGTGGTTGCTTCCGTCATGCGTATCTGCAGTATTAGCGGGAACAAAACATTGACGTATTATTGTGCCCTGCATGTCCTAGCGTCGCACCTCGTCACGACACTGTAAAGTACAGGGAGTGAGTTGTGTGCCCCACATATGACGCGAGTAGTCCAACCTGAAAATATTGTAGACATATACATTATGTAATTTACTCGATTGCCTTAGTGCCGGACGAGACCCGTCGTCGATCCAGCTGTCGATGACCGTTATTCAAAATTCGGCCCTTTGGGTCGAGACGATGTATATAGCCACAGTCTATGTGCGTTCTCCCTCATCTAGAGAGTGGCGAGAGCTTCATATCTGATCAAACTACAGACGAACCCAGCACGTATGCCAATGCACCGATAGGCCTTCAGATTGTCGCGCCACGCTTCAACGAAGGATTGGTGTTGGCTGCACTAAAAACGATTGAGCGGATTATCAAAGCCTGAGTAGATTGTGGAGATGAGAAAAAAGGTGGCTAACTAGGGCCTCTTGTGAGTCTTCGATGCGTGTGAATTCGAGCAAGTGTAGAAGTCAGTCACGGCAAACTCCGCTCGCTTATCTCCTCCACCCAAGATGCACTGAACCCTATCTTGACAGCAGCATATGCATATGCGTATTGGTGAATCCATGATTGCTTTATTTGATGATATGCAGAATCTGGAGAGTTTCAGCTTCGCGCCGATTTCTGCCCCACATCGAAAAAATGATTGGCACAATCCCCATTAATGCCCTTCCCACGTCAAGTTCTACCCAATTATATCGTATATATGTGATCAAAAGCCTCACAGTGAGAAGTCGGAGCCATCCAAGGAGTCTATGCGTCTCATTTTCTTCACGTGACCCGGATTCTTGCCCCCCTAAATTCCCTGCATAAAGGTGGGTCCCCATCGTGGTTTATGTACCAGGTCGACTCTCACCATGTCGATCGCTTCTAGGACGAAAGGCTCTACGGGCAACATACATTTCAAAGAACTAGTTTCCTCCCAGTTGTCACGCCTGGAAAACCAGATCCCAGCTGAACTTCGGTTGCCAAAATCGCTCCTTGAGAACCCACCACTCAACGTCACCTCTATCCCAGAGACGTGTGGTATTCTAACGAAAGAGGAGCTCACGATTACCGAGCTTGATGCGACGGGCGTTTTAGCCAAGGTTGCATCAGGAGAGCTCACTGCCGTCGCGGTAGTCACTGCGTTCGGGAAGCGCGCTGCTATTGCTCACCAACTGACTGCTTGCCTGACGGATTTCTTCCTCGACGAGGGTGTCAAACAAGCCAAGGAGCTCGATGCCTACTTTCAAAAGCATCGAAAGACGGTTGGTCCTCTGCATGGATTGCCGATATCTATCAAGGTATACATCTCCTGCTGGCCTCTACTACCCTTTGGTTCTCATCTCATTCAGGACCACATGCCTCTGAAAGGCCGTTGGGGTTGTTCAGGATTTTTGTCTACCCTCGAGGTATCACCGACTGATTGCTACCTGACGAACGTTTTGCGTGACCTCGGAGCTGGTGAGGTTTCAAAACCGTTTGATCCACTGTGTCATAGTTGACAGTTCATGGTAGTCTTCTATGTAAAGACCAATCAACCACAGACAATCATGCACCTGGAGACCCAGTCTTTCTATGGTCGTACCGTAAGTCGCACGGTGTCACACGAAAGGACTCGACATAATAGCACGGATTCAGCTCAATCCACTCAACCTCGATCTATCCCCTGGAGGATCTTCTGGTGGCGAAGCTGCTCTACTGGCAATAAAGGGGTCTTGCATGGGCATAGGAAGGCAAGTGTCTGAATTACCTATCTTGTTGTTTATTTCATTTAGTCAAACAGTGACGGTGGAGGCTCTATTCGTGGTCCCTGTTCTTTCACTGGCCTGTACGGCATCCGTCCAACCTCCAGTACCTTCCCCTTCGGTGGCGTCCTTTGGTAGTAAGTAAAAATCACATTCTCATAGACTATGTTTTCTACCGTCTTTGCAGCCAGAATGGCAGTGATGGAACGGTTGCGTCTGCTGGCCCTATGTGCAGGTCAGCGAGAGATATGGAGATGCTGATCAAAGCCGTTCATAGCGCAGAGCCGTGGCTCAGAGATCCGAGCCTTCTTCCACTTCCCCTTCAAGTTCCTGACATCAGCCAAAAGAAGCTGCGTGTTGGGATCATGAGCCATGACGGGGTCGTGTTGCCTCATCCTCCGCTGCTACGCGCATTGAATTTTGCAAAGGAGAAACTGCGAGCATCGCACGAGGTGGAGGTCGTGGAGTATACTCCCTACAAGCACAAAGAGGGTTATAGCATCATCGTAGGCCGAGTTCCTTTAGATTTTGGTCAAGATCTCACGTATGAGCGTCGCCAGCGTACACTCTACTTTGATGATGGCGGAGAGACCATCCGTCAACGCCTTAAAGACGGCGGAGAAGACATTTTGCCTCTGAGTGAATGGGCGATTAAAGCACCCTACACGAGGAATCTCAGCGCAACGCAAGCCTGGGAGGTATGGTCGCATTTTCTGAGAAACGTCTTCGGGACCAGGCTCACGGCGTCGCGATCTAGTTACACTATCAGCGTGACGTCTTCCGCCACGCGTACCTACAAAGCTGGCGTGCGCAAAACATTGACGTCTTGCTATCGCCTGCGTACCCTGCTGTCGCGCCTCGCCACGACACGGCAAAATACTGGTCGTAAGCCACATTTCTGTATGCGAGATAAGACACGGCAGCTCATCGTCGTTTCAGATACACTGCGATTTGGAACCTGCTAGACTACCCTGGCGCTGTCTTCCCGACGGGGCTTGTCGTCGATCCTGTCGCTGACAGTATCGACCCGAGCCTTGCCCCGTTGGGTACCGAAGATACATACAATCGCAGCATTTGTACGTCTTTACGTGTTTGTCGTCGTGGACTGGCCTGACCGAGTCATAGACGAACCCAAGGTGTACGCCAACATGCCCATCAATCTGCAGGTTGTCGCGCCGCGTTTCAACGACGGCTTGGTGCTGGCTGCGCTGAATACCATTGAACGGATCGTCAAGGCTTGAGGAGATGGATGAGTTTCTTGGTTGGAGAGAGTTCGAACGTATGTGAACCTGTAATTGTACCGTCGATTATACGCGTGCTCGTAAAAGCGACACCACGCGGTGTACCTTTGAGATTGTCAAATTTTTGATCAAATGACCATATTGACATTCAACACTGTTCCGCGTCCGTGTTCATAATTATATGTGCATGATATCAAAAATAAACATCATCTATTCACCACCCGTTCTCGTCCCTACCTTGTCTTGAACAGCGTTGGGTATCACGAGGATATCTCACTTTCTCTCCCAAACCTTCTTACCCTTGATCCATGTGCTGAGCACCTTGCCCTGACGGTCGAGCACGATCAGGTCAGCGTCTGCACCGGCCCGAAGAGAGCCCTTTCTGTTCTCGATTCCAAGACATCTACAAGACGCATGGTTTGAGCGACGTTCGCTGCACGCATTCGATACTCACTTGGCGGGGTTCAGCGTTGCACATTTGATCGCCTCACCGAGCGAGCAGCCCGTAAACTGGACAAAGTTGCGAACGCACTTGTCCAGAGTGACCACGCTACCAAAGGTTTAGCACTGTTGGTCGGGTGAAGGCACGAGGAGAGAGGCACGCACCTCCCGGCGAGGGTCGTGGTGCCTTCGAGATAGAGCTTGTCGCCTTCCTTGAACAGGCGACGCCCGTCGCGCCACTCGTGGATGCCGTCTTTCAAGTGGGGATCCAATATCCTCATCGCTACGTACCGTGAGTCAGTCATCCAGGGAAAACGGAAAACGGGTTACCGTCCGTGATCAAGATGCACCCGTCGGGGTGGGCAGAGTAAGCCAACTAGAGACCTGGTTGGTGAATGTCGCGCAGAGAAAGACGATCCGACGAGCACGTACCCGGACGGAGTTGGGATGCGAGTGAATGCCGTCGACGATGATCTCGTAAAAGGGCCTCTCGAATGGGACCGGTCCGAGAGTCGCCGACGGTTTGATCTGGCGCTTGGCTGGTGTTCCCGGTGGCGTCACGAGCTCGTCAAAGGCCTCGGATGCGTAGGGCGTCTTCTGAATCGAGCCTATGGAAGATGCTTTCGACTTGGTCGGGGTTCCCGGAGCGCTCGGAAGCGGGGCAAAGTCGGAAGCGGGGCCGGAAGAGGTGTATGGCGAGGCGCCGAGGAGACCGATGATGGACGGGTCGCGATGATGCAGCTGGGGCATCGCGTTGAACAAGTGGGTGATGCATCGCGCGCCGTTCCGAACCGCAGCGGTCGCCACGTCCGTCGAGCAGATACTGCGAGCGTGATTGAGCACAGATACGTAGATGACATGGCAAGTGGGGGACTCGCCTGTGCCCGATGTTGAAGCAGATACCACGCTTGCTTGCGATGGAGATGGCTTCCATCACACCTTCAACTTCGGGGGCACCCGTGATCATGCGGACGCCGACGCTGCCCCCCATGAGCCAGTCCTCCGTGTCTGCCAGGCTCTCTGCGCCATATGCACTTTCAAAGGATCTGAACCCATCCGGTGCAGAGGCAATCAGCGGGGGTGCGTGTGCGCCGCGCTTGGCGAGCTGCAAGAAGGGGCCCTCGACATGCCAGCCCAGCAGGTGCGCTGCAGCGGGGGGAGACCAGGGTCGCAAGAGATGAAGCAGCTTTGGGTAGAGCGACCTTTCCTGAGTCTGTGAAAGGGAATTTCATCTCTCGACGTATCGCCGGGCGCGAGCGCTACGTACGATGATGGTTGGGACGAGCGCTGTGACGCCCGTTTCAATGATCCGCTCAGCGACCAACTTGAGCCCATCTCTGTAGGCCTGATCGTCGCCTTCGTAGACCGAAAAGTCAAATCCAAAACCGCCGTTGATTTGGATGTCGATGAACCCTGGACTGCGGCGAGGTCAGTGACGTCGGGGCAAACAGAGGCTAGATGACCTTAGAACGTTTCCGCCCAAGTCCACGATCTTGTCTGGTCTCTCTCGCCTCAGATAAAACGCTTTCTGTCATGCAAGGCTTGTTCAGAGCAGTATTACGCATGCAGATGCGGCTGGCTGACCTGGGCGTCCAGGATGACACCACGGCGCTCGTCGATCCACAGGTCCTTTTCGATAAGACTGCCGTCCTCGCGGGGGAGGAGACAGTTGGTAAAGCAGACCAGACCGTTGGAGGACATGGTGACGAAGAAAAAACGACACGACAGGCTGCCCTCTCTCAAACCATGCTCGACTGAGATGTCACATGGACACTGACAGTTTATTGTTAGGCTGACGTTGCGCACGGTCTCGACAGCACATGGTCAACGCCCATTTTTGACGTTCCAAACGGACACGGTGGACCTCCTCGTCAAACGAGACTCTAGTCTCTCTGGCACAACGATCTGGCGCACTGCCCTGGTGATTATGTGCGCCATCTGGGCGGACCACTTCGGAACAAAGTTTGGAGGCCTTTGCACCCCGTCGGATCGACGCCGCCGGGGGGCAGCTATACTCAATTCGAGCAGGCTCCATGTCGCAATGTAACGCTTCGGGTTCCTGTCTGTCAAAAAGAGCCCGTATCCGCATGGACTGTGGCGCTTTCAATTATGCCGCCACCTCTACTCATTTGGACGGCTCCGAATGGACGAGCAATGCCATCCCGACTCCACCCATGCTCTAGCGGAATTCGTCATGTTACCGTATGACGTTCTCCTCATCAGGGGTATGTATGTCATGCCTTCTAGTCTAAACCTTGCGAATAGAAAAACTCTTTCAATTATGCCTTCGCTCAATTATCGGAAGGCCGTCTCCTCCATCGACTTCGGAGAAGCACGCGCTATGGTTTGAACAATAAAACATGCGTTCATACCAAGTACAGTACCGAGTGCATGTTCGCGCCATAACGCGTCTCATTCCCAAACTTTATCTTGGTTTGTCCAGAACTTGATGGAAAAGCAATACAGGCCTACCAAGGACAATTTAGAACCTTGATGTTGATTCTAGCGTCACTACCAAGCCGGCCTCTTGATCTCACGGTTCCGTTCTGCAACACAGCTTCTTTCGAGTGCGTCTCCCGAAACCCGACGGGATAGCGATACTTGCCCTCAATCGCCCCCTTTTAATCAACATATTTGACCTCGATTGCTGTGCAGAGACCCAATCGCCTTTGTCTCGCGCTCGAAATGGCTTGCACGACGACCCCAAATATGTCCTTTCCGTTGGTCATATGGTGCAACGCGTACAGTAATGTGTTCCCCGGACTCAATCTAGGCTACATGGGCTGTTGCAACCACATCAGTGATAGCGGTCTCACCCGGCATTATATACACGTGCCTTTGGGATTACGGTATCGTCGAATCGAGCAGTTGGCCAAGCATCAATATAGCAAGCCAAGAAAGTCTAGGTTTGGCTCAATGGGCTCGACGACGAGCGATCAGGTGCTCAGCGAGCGCTTGGCGCGAGAATGGACTGTACCTGACGCCTTGCGCCTGTACTGCAAGCGACCACGGGCAATCGATCCGATGTATACACTTGGTGGGGCGATCTGATCCTGTGTGCCACATCTATCACGACAAACAGTGTCCTGCTAGGAGGGTACGGACCGTGAGATCAAAAGACTGCACAGGGATGTCCTTCCATGCGGAACATCGCCCGTAACGTCTTGATGATCCAGGGTTGTGGCTGATTTTTTTCAAAGCGACCGCCATCTGTTTCGAAGTATCAAACTCGCGTCTATATATCGGATCACTTGGGACCAAGGAAACACACTGGAGCGCATTGATAGGGTTTGCGCCCATACTGATAGCAGGCGGGTTCTGCATCATCTATCAGCCAAGGCGTATTTGGTGCGTTCTGACGTCCTTCCTCGGATATATACCTCTTCCTGCTGCGCTTCGAAATGGGTTTCATAAGACGCTCTGTTGGACGTGCATGCATGCACTCATCGCAGGCAGTAGTCGTCAGATGACCCTTCCAGGACGTGTTTCGACATCGCGAACAACACGGGCACCTGCTTCATTCTCCACCTCGGATCCGTCTTGATCGCCGACGGTTTGATAGTATGCTTGTCTGGAGAGGTTCTAACGTCACTGAGACATTGTCTGACGCCTATCGGGGCGCTGATTGGATGCAGACAGCGGCGTCTTTGCATTTCCCTATATCACCAAACGCAGGCAAAACGCAGGCACGCACTGCAATCGATGAAACCCGCACTCTTCGGATAAGATTGCGGAAAGAAACGAAGGCTCATCATCGTTTTGCGATGAGAAGAAACCCCTTTCTGACGAAAATAGGAACGACCTTCATATCAGATGCAACGACATTTTGATAAAGGCCGGGATAAGTACGCATATGAGCTTGCAACGGGCGCAAGAATTTTGCAGGGTAATAGTGTAACCGGGAAAAATAGAAGGCGAAGACGAAGTATTCATAATTCGGTGAAGCTTTGGGTTCCCATAGCAATTTGTCTTTGAACCAAAAGCAGCCAACCATGCCAATTGTGGCGCCGCGCGAGTCAGAATGCATTCAATGTACGCCGGACGGGGGGTCCTTGGAGCTGGACCGGCATGTCCATAAACGGATTTTGCATAGATGGTCTCCCTCGAAAGTGGCTCATTGGAGCAAAGATTTACGAACACGTGAGGAGATACTATACGGGTAGAGAATCGTATGCACCGCCTCTTGTGTTCTTTTCTTTGTGGCACCGGGTGAAGATTGTTCCCGGACCAATAGTTGGCGTCGAGTCGTCGGTCGGCGGATCAACTGGACTTGGAGTTCTGGTACGGTGACGTCGTCTCGACTGCGGGGTCGGTCAGATGAATTTCATCTAGTCGTTAATGTGCAAACTGGTGATCGTATTTTCGCTCCAAGTCACGGCTCTAGTGACCTCCACGCCATGGCCGGCTTTAATACGATAGAGGCGTCGAAGAAGATCAGCTGCAACCCTGGAACCGCAAAGACAGGAATCGACACACCCATTTCAAAGTTTTCGTTTTCATTACCTGGCTAGTTACAATGACGTCATCTCAGACATAGCCGCTCTTGGTCGGTTCGGAATGGTGGACAAAACGTACCGACCGTAATTAGCGTACGAACCCGCGTCGTCTCGCGCGTCCTTGATCAGCGCGTCAAGAGCAATACGACCGCCCCTCGCGGGCTTGCAACCTCGTACACTGGGTCACCGATTGCATCGGTAAGCGAATCAACGACGCGAGAAGGCAACCGAGCAAGGAGTCCCGGGTCCAGGTGGCTGCCGGCATGGGATGAACAGAAAATGGCAAAGCTCCAACAAAGAGTTTTAGAAATTTTAGCATTGGCCAAGGTTGATGGTGACGGCTGTACCTTTTGAACTGGTCCATTGCGGCTCCGAGCTTTGTCTTCCATACATGGTTTTTTCTCTCCTTTTTCGCCCGACGTCGTCCAGTTGAGCCCTTGTAGTGCGGTTCTTGTGTTGTTGCAAGTCTTTGCACCGCAGACGGGTACTATCCACCCGGAGGTAGCCTTTTGCCCCTTGGTAATCTTCCGGAGTTCTAGCCTCGGGCTCGAAATCCCTCCGATCGTTCGTGACAGGCCACGTGCAAGATGTGAAGAGACAAGATCCCGAAGAAGCTCAGCAAAGTTCTTTGCAAAGAATGCAAAGAATAAATAGCTCCAGAAAACGAACGTCGCTATCTACGATGTACACATGTATCTACACGACGGGATCTATTATGCAGAATACACTGGCCAGATAACGCCAAATGGATCCTTTCCTTCGTAGCAATGTCCTCCTTCCGACGATGATGATAGATGACGAATTACGAGTGCACGAACGCCACGCTGGGCGCCACCCCCAAGTCGCCCTCTCGCTTGCCAGAACTGCTCTCCTTCTCCTTCTCCGCTCCCTCGTCCAGGTATAAGTTGTTCGCCTCGATGTAATTGACGACGGCACACGGAAGCAGGTATCGCACGGACAGGCCACGGCGGAGGAAAAGGCGGACCTTGGTCGACGAAACGTCATTCTGGATCAGCTGAGGGATGAGATGAATGTTGCTCCGCCAACGCGCCAAGTTGTCCGTCGCTTGATCCATGCTGGAACCTGCCCGCTCTATGATGAAGGTGCCGTAACGCCCGAGTATGTGGTCCAACTAAACAGTTCCGCCCGCGTGAGGATCCGGAATGAACGGTCCCGAATGAAACGGGGGAGTACGTACGTCCTCGACTGCCCAAACCCCAGGTTCGGACATGGTGCTAATCAAGTCCGACCCCGCAAGGAGCATCACCCTCACATCCCGATGCTCGCCGTCCTGCGTATGCACCCCGCCCAAGATGGTGTTTATTTCATAATCGAAATGGTCGAGCACGACGGCCGTGCGTTGATAGTTTTGGAAAGCCTCCCACGAATCGATCATGAGCCAAGAAGACGTTTCCTCTGCAGCGAGAGTGCACATATTAACTCTGTTTTCAGCACGGAGTCAGCTTCCATCTTTGGGGAGTGCATAGGTAAAAAGGAGGGATGACGACACGACTCCCGAGTTCCCCGGGACCCGGTGACCCACGATGGCTAAGCCCCGGGGTCTAGTGCATCATGCTTATCAAGACAGCGGCGGAGACGAGGTAGAAAAATCGGGTGTAGCGTCCCGTCACGAGACTACCCGGTGTAGCTGCGGTCCAAAACAGACCAGATGTTGGGCGAGGTAACCTCGCTCCCTAGAAGATCGCGATAGGTGGCCCAAAAAGTGCAAGTGCACATACGAAGGCACCTGATGTAGAGCAGAGTTCCCGTGTTGACACGAGGCGGCCGCTCGAAGTTTATACTAATTTGGTAGGGCCTGATGCAACGGAGGCAAGTTTCCCGTATCGCATACAGCACCTCTAGAAACTACAGGACTCGAGGACGAGGAAAATGCAATAGAGAATATCAAGAGTTCCTAGTTTTTGATCGCTCACCTGTGACGTGCGCTGAGGAGACCTGGCTTGTTGTACTTGTCACTGACAGGACTGAGATAACCGCCCACGATCTCAAAGTTGGTGTTTTGCCGGACATAGTCCTTGGCCATTTCAAACATTCGGAGGTGGAGGTAGGTGACCGGGCTGAAGGATCCGCATGCAACGAGGACGATGGGCTGTCTCGACGGATCTCGAAGTGTTTTGCGGAGGCGGTGCGACGCAAAGGTATAGTTGGCCGGATAGGTAAACTTGTTTGTCTTGCGACCGAGCGCCTGAGTATCCATGATGGTCGTGGTCGAGACGCAAGTTGATCGTGAACGTGAAAGTCGTCTTACTCGGCCCCCCTTCGGAACATCGCGCGATTGATTATATCAAGCCGTTTGTACCCACGCAACACCCACAGCACCACTACCTCGAAAATCTATATCGTCATAAAGGAACGCTTAAACGCGATCCATGGGTAATATACAGTCGCTATGCTACAAAGACAAGGACAAATGCAAGTACCGGAGACTCTCCGCGTGCTTGACCACAAAGCTTACTTTTAGTTCGCCTTCCAGTAAGACTCGTGCGTTAGATAACAACCTGAACGACAAAACGAGACAAGAGAAACGACCCGGAAAATGTGGCAAGGGTATAGGTTGTACCACGACTAGACGCATACTCGAAAAAGACTAAAGACGAGACCAAGGCGGTGAACAGGAGTTACCCCGAATTTCCAGAAAACGTCTATTCCAGGATCAATCCTGGATAGTAATCAAATGTTTGTTCTGGGTCGTATTGCGCAAATTGTGGATATCCCGACGACAAGAGCTGAGTGTCGAAACCCGTTCTGGGGTGCCCGTTACCCGGGGTTGGGAATACCCTAAGTTGGTCGATACCCCCAGGTGAAGGGATGCTGATTGGTGCCGACAACGGAGGCGAAGCGTAGCATGCCATGCCATAGGACGGGTCAGCGCCGGACCAGGTAGCGAGCGACGGGGCCCTAGGTCTGTTGCCATGCATCGCGCCCCTGCCCATTCTATCCGATACTTGGACATGCACGCACCCCCGACCGTCTTCGGTCGGCGATGCATCAAAGGAAATCGCAAAGCTGCCAAGACAATGTCGGCCGTCCATATCAAACTGGCGTGCTTCGGCCGTTTCGCTGCCAATCGCCATCATTTTCTTCGCCGAATCGACATCACCGGAACTGGGGTGGAAGCCGACACCGCCATGTCCATATCTCGGTCGGCCTGGATCCTTGATGTCAGTCTGCTGGCTAAATGAGGTCGGCGAGGGTCTGGAAGAACTAGAGCCCGTCAATGGGATGGTGAAGGAAATGGGCAACGACGTTTGCGGTGGAAGAGAGAGAAGCGACGGAAGCGACGATAAGAGTGATTGTTTCTAGGGTGGTCTGGTCAGTTACCCGTTGCATGTGGAAGCGACCCTCTTACCATGACTGATATGACAGGGACCTGCCCCGTCGCTCCGTAGGACGAGTATAACGTGGGAGATAGGAGATCATGCGACTCTGTCTTTATCGCCAGGTTTGCCGCAGTTCGATTTGCGAGCTCCACGGCGAGTTCTCGTTCGCGCTTCTCAGCTACCGACAATCGCAGCCGAAGTTGCTCGATGTTGATGAGCAAGTCGTCGTACTTCTTCCCCTTTTCTGCCAGGATTTGAAGGCGCGAGTTTTCTTCCTCGAGCTCCTTGACGCGACTTGGGACAATACCGTCAACGGATGGAAGCGGCGGAGATGGACAAAGAAGAAATCACATTTCCATTGCTTCAAACTCCTCTCTCTTTCGCTGCCGGCTGAGGAAGGCAGCCGCCCGGTTCTTCAAAAGACGTGCTTCTCGCTTACTTAATCCGGTAACGTCAGGAGGCACAAAATCCTTGGTGGTGATCCTCTCCCCGCTCCCGCGCCCTTTCTTCACTCCTCCGATCGCGGAGAAGGACTTTTTGAGCGGCGGCCCAGTATCCGAAGAAAGGGTCAATTGGCGCGGTATCGAAGGCGGTGGGGAAGCTGAAGAGGACGACGAGGGTGCGTCGAGGTCGAACACTTGGCTCGTCGGCAGACATGGTTGCTGCTCGCCCTCGGATTGTGACTCTGGCGTAAATGGTGGTCTGATCATCTTGTTGCTCATTTGCGGAGAGTCGTCCGTGTTCGAACTGACAGAGGCAGGGGGCGATGGAGGGAGGGTGTAGTAGTTCCAGGCGACGACGTCCATCGCGTCTGAAGAGTAGGAGCGTTGGTTGTCCCATGCCATATCGCTTGGGGATACGAGCGTTGAATCGGGAGTGTTGAGATGAGATATGGGTACGGGGGGTTGGGAGACGGGAGACTGGACGAGCATGAGGACAATTAGGGAGCGGAGAAGAACAAAAGTGGGGATATGTCCTCGAACTTAAACGCTCATATAATGTACCGGGATTTATACGTGCAATGAAGGACCGTAGTTCATTGGCGACCAAATCAAGCACACGTCTGATATGAAAATATCATCCTCTCACATGTGCCCGGGGTTTGTATATTTCGGGACATGGATCTACGCTCCATCTCGCTAAGTACAAGTCGAATATTTTCCAGCGTTAAGAACCGCATTCGGGGCGAAACTTGGCGAAAACTCACATCACTCCGGCTGATCAGCGTCATGACAGGCCCAACCCTGATCCAAGTTGACCACACAACATCGAAACTTGTAACAATCGGGCCCCAGGTGTCGGCTCCATGAAACCGACACGCCTCCCAAGAAGGGGGGACGGGGAGGACGACCTGGAAACCGATCGGGAAGACCGTGACGGCGGCGCCCGGCAGAGAGGTTGTGGTTGAGATCCTTCTGGGTGGGTACCGCCCTTGGATTACACATCTGGGCGTCGGTATTGATTCCGGGTTGACATGTTTAAAGTTGAGAGAGAGGAGTGGCAGCGCATGTGTCCGTTTCCTCCGTACGTATCCAATCGGAGACCTGTGTGGCGTCCCTGGTCATTACGAGATCTGTGAGCAGATGAGGAAACCGATCATGATGAATGATCCTATTTAGCGACAACTGCGGGTTGCATGGAGAGAGAGATATATAGTAGCTTACGAAATTGACGTTTTGGCAGAGGGTGGTCGATTCGCCGAGTAGCCCCGCACCCTCCTGGCCTCAAACACAACGTGAGGGGATCGTCGACAAAAAAACACAGCCTCCCCACCTCACGGGAGGGGCGTTGACATTTTGGAGGCAGTCGGGGTACTGAGACCCGAATGCAGGCTCGAGATCCGTTGGACACTGACACGCATTTTTCGAAAAAGGGAGGCCTAGAATGGATCGCACAAACGGAGAGGCAGCCCGGATTAGTGCGGCTGAGAGAAGAACGACCAAAAGCGTTGTCCGGTGTTCTGTACGAACCAGCGATATTATGAGGGGGTTCTCGCGTGATATATCTCGCGTGACCCGCCACCCGCAAACGTGTTCCATTGACAATTGTCCCCGGCGGAAGACAGTGAGGCCGATCCCTTATCGATGCGCCTCGGTACCCTCTTTTAGAAAATTTTTGGGATATCCCAACATCCGAGGACATGCAGTTTGAAGCAGAGAATAAAGTTGACGTCGCGTATCATTTCGTTCCATCAGTCTGATGCAGTAAGCATCCCATTCGCCTTGCGACCGATTCGGCTCGATCAAACACGTCGGGTATTCGGTGGCGGAGGGCGAGCGTATCCTGGCGAAATGTCAAGATGCTTTGGAAAATATCACTAGCAACGGGTACTATGTTACAACTAGTTTTCCTAGAAGGCGCTCACTGTAGAGACGAGCATTCCTCGGCGGGGGGACCCGTAGTAAAGACACTGTCGGTGGAAGTTCATGGCAGGGAGTGATGGTTGCGGGATTCACGGCTAAACCCCCTTTTATACTCGGCGCCGGGCCTGACTCATGCAAGCCCACAAATCTCACCTGCCTGGCGGACTCGGCGAGATTACTGGTTCGTACCTCGTCCAATACGAGTGTCAGGGCGAAAAGACGACTGCCGCTCGACTGCAATCAATATCAATTAATTCGGACGAGATTTGCAGCGTCACGACTGGACGGTGAGACGAAATGCAGATCGGACAAGGGCACGTGCGTTGCGGAACCATATCGCCATCGTTGGACAAGTCGTCGAGCAATGCACGCTCGGCTGTGCACCCGAGAGACCCTCGAAAGAGAGACGACGCCATTGGACGACCGAAACATGCTCAGACTTGGACGCTCTAGATCCGCTACCTATTCTGGACGCCTCTGGTCTGCCAAAAACATAGGCGAACCGGCACGACGTCCCAAATCTGGCACAGAGCACACTCAGATGTGCGATCGAACTCGGCGGAAAAGCCTGCGTTGGATTGAGCCCGTGCATGGGCCATAAAGAGATCGCTGCGGACTGGCGATTGAGCGGCGTCTTATCTAGGCGGCACCGTGTACTGGATTGATCGTCTGCTAGGAAATTTCGACGGGTTTGAAAGTCTGAAAAAAAGAAAGAAAGAAGGGTAGAGGCCGAGGAGTTGATGTCATTTTCGACAGGGAAGAGTACGCCCACGATAATTCCCGCTACGAGTGGGTTACTTCGAGAAACACGTTTTGGAGATGAATTTGGGCGTGTTTGCGTCGACCCAAAATACTAACCCATCAGAATGATAAGATTGTCCTTGATTGCAAGGTTCATCGTATTCGCGTGGATTCTGTTCTACGACCTCGGACATCCCTGGTGAAAAACAAACCAAAACCAAAATCTCTATTTCATCCCGCTCACCTGACGACATTTTTGTTTTTGTTTTGTTTATCAAGACAGGGCTGTGCACACGTCATGTCGTCATCAGACACATGTGGCTGTGTAGAGTCCCGTCGAAGCGAACAGTATCCCCCCCCCTGACGAGGATCCGTACCAGGCTCTCTATGTCTCCCAAACGCTCTCACACCTCTTCACCGCCTAGCGACGATGACATGCTTTCCGACCCAGGTCCATCAAACCGCATCCGTGCGGACGTGCGGGAGAGCTCGATGGAATATCCCCTAAGAGTATATATCATTTCTGCCAAACTCGCACCCGATACGTTGCACGATCTCGCTAGTCTGGTCGAGAAATGCCATGGAAACAAACCTAACCTTGAGTTGACGGCTGATGCGAACCACGCGGACGTGGTCGTCACCGCCGTGCGTACCAGACCCCGTCTGGAGAGACATGTCCGTTGGGAGGTTGCCGTTCGTGGGCCGCGTCGCACGTTGCACGCACCGCCTTGACGAGACCTTGCAGAAAACGAAAGCCATCGTCTCCCCCGGCTGGCTGAGAGATTCGGTCGCGTCCAAGCTTATCCAACCATGTGGAAAATATGCCGCTCTTGCCGATCTCGCGCACGAAACCGAAAACCCACGTTCCACCCCTGCGCAGACGAGACGACCTTTGTCTTTCACGGATACAGAGGGTAGCGTAAAGGATGCAGACCTAGCTTTGCTCGATTTTCGCTCGCAACTTTCATGTCAACGATCGTCGCCGCTAACTTGTCCCAACCAAGCACTCGTCCAGGAGCTAGACGTTATCCGGAGAGCCAGATTTTTTGAAGGGGAGGAGCGAAGCATGTTGAGCTACGCCCGAGCCATAGCTGTGAGCTCTACGGCACGCCGTGCGGACCGATTCTGACCGCCCGTTAGACCATCAAAGGTCTGTCATCCATTGACTCCGTCGGCTGAAATGCTCACATGCCATTTTAGCCTGTCCTTTCCGCATCAATGATCAGACCTCGCGAGAAGACATTAAAAATCTGCCATACCTCGGCACCAAGCTCGCCACCATGGTACGTCGAGTTCCGCCCCTTTTTTTATGTTATATTCTCCACTCGGACCGTGCCATGTCCCAGATTGAAGAATTCATCGAGACTGACAAGATATCGGAAGCCCGTGAGCTATTACGATGCCCATGCACCCCGTGCCTCGCTGCAACGTTGGTAATCTTGCAGAAGCGTTCTTATCGTCCGAGAGGTTCCTGTCGCTGTCTGCGTTCACCAGCGTACACGGCATCGGACCCAACACGGCCAGGCACTTGTATTCCCTGGGGTTACGAACGATGGAGGACCTCGAAAAATATTATGAAGTCACCCCTGGGATCACGCACGAGGGTCGTGCCGGAGATAGCCCCACCAAGGAAATAGGGGTGGATAAATCCATCCAGGTCACCCTCGCACTTCGGCACGACCTGAGCCAAAAGTGAGTTGGCGTTGTGCATAATAATAATAATTTATTATCGTTGACACCTTCGCTTGCAAGGATTCCACGCCAACAAGTCGAAGAAATAAATCACATCATTTTGCGAGAATTGGAAGCGATCGATGCAGGTTACTGGACCATGGTCACAGGCGGGTGAGTCCGTATCCATATCCCTCGAACTCTCCGTCCGGACCGTGTTTAGTTATCGCCGTGGCAAGCTCGAAAGCAACGACGTCGACGTCGTGGTCACGCATGCGGACTGGGATTGTGGCGCCGACAAGGTACGAGGGCTTTCCAAGACGCTCTTGCAGCGCCTCTATCAACGTGGTCAGTCTACTCCCCTCATTAATTGATTTTTTTTTGGTTTACCGTTTTCCCTTTTTTTGATAGGGTTCGTCAAACACGTCCTGAGTACGTTTTTTTCTTTTCCAACTTTGGCGACCCGGTTTCCCCCCCGAGCGTTGAACCGGTTCAATTATCATAGACATGAGCGGCCATCACCCGCCAAACGCGCTTCGCACGCATCACTGGGATTCGCTCGAAAAAGCCTTGACGGTGTGCGCACTCCCGAGCGACGACAGTGGTAGTGGTGGGACACCACGTCACGTGCGCGTCGACTTGATTTTTGCGACGCCGGGCGTGTTTTGGACCGCGGTCGTTGGTTGGTTCGTTGATTCGACGTCGTCCAATCAGACACTTTTAATTTTTTATCGTCGTGATAGGACGGGCTCGACCATGTTTGAACGCGACCTCCGGTTACGAGCCAAGAAAAAGTACGTGTTCCGTCTGCCTCGAATGCCACAGATTTTGACTCGTAACACACGACAGGGGACTCAAGTTTGATTCGTCGGGCATGTAAGTCCGTTAAACGTCCTTTGCACGTCCCCATCCCCCCTCCGCTAATCTTGGCTCACCGTTGTTCGCTTGTTCACGATGTGAATTCATTTTCTTTTAGTACCCGTCGCCACGACGCCAAGACGTTTTATCCAACGTCGGAGCGGGACGTGTTTACACTGCTCGATCTGACGTACGTTCACCCGACGCTGCGAAACGCCGACGCGCTGTGAAATTTACGGGGGCGCTTGTTTTTTTTTTTTTTTTCTCCTTTTTTTTTTGGGCGCGATCACGAATGTTTGGGCAAAAAAACAGAATAATATGGGTAAATGTTCTGTGTGTGTTGTCAGTTGGTCTGTCCAAGAAAACGAAAATGTGTATTATGTATACATGTATAACAAGGTCCAATCGAGACGTGATGCGTAGCATCCGTCGTCGGACAAGTTCTAGGGGTCGGGGACCCTTGCCCCTTCCCTCCCTCCCTTCTCCCCTGAGTTTGATTCGCGGGACCGAATCAAACTCGACCGAGGACCGGGGAGTCAAAAAAGGGACGCGTACGGACTTGGCCGAAAGCCGAGACACGGACCCGGTCCGTTAAAACTCTCGAACGCAAACGCAAACGTAAACGTAAAACAAATTCACGGGAGAGAAAAAAAAAGACAATAATGGATATGATGATGGCGTTTCAACCACCACCAACCCCTGGTCTCTCCCTCTTATTATCCCACGCGTAACGAAAGACTACGAAAGACGACGGACGACGATCGCAGCGGCGGCGGCGGCGAGGCGGTGCGAGGAACGATGCAGAATCGGAATCCAACGCCGCAATGTCAAATCATACACATGCACACGCACACGCGCACGCACAAACTAGGAAGTGATGGATTGCCGTGGTTGACGTCCCTTTTTTTATTTTATTTTTTTATTTCATTTTTTTGAATCGCGCCGACGCCATCATGCATGCTGTAAAAAAATAATAGTATGGATGGCAGTTTGTGAGAGCAAAATTTACAGCGTTTTGCATTCTATCCCCCTCGACTTGTCCCGTTTGAGTCCGTTCGTTCGGGTCCTTGGAGGGACGGATTCATACATTGGAAAAAAACATCGGACGAGGCTATTCCATCTCAGTTGACAAACGCCTGAATGCCCGTCATGGCTTTGCCCAAGATGAGGGTGTGAATGTCCTGTTCGACGAGGTCGTTTGTGGTAAATCAGGAGAGTAACAAAAAAAAAAAGGGAAACTTACAAAGGTGCCTAAGCAGACCGCGAACGGCGTTCAGTGTGTCGATTATCATACAAACGACGACGACGCACCTTCGTACGTATTGACGACTTGAAGGTTGGCAACGTGTCTCCCGACGTGGTACCTAACAGATGTCGGAACAGAGTCACCAAAAGTAAGAAAAAAAAGAAAAAACGCACTCGTCTGAACACGCATTGCCTCCCAAAATGTCCAACACGATCCGCGCGTGCGCGAGCGCCTTGCCACAATTATTGCGCTTCACCATGCTCACCATCTCGGGCGCGAGCTTGTCCGCCTCCTTGAGCCGACCGACCTGGAGGCTGGCTTGCAAGCCGAGCGCAATCTCGGTCTGGGCGTCGACGAGCTTCTTTTGGACGAGCTGGAACGAGGCGAGGGGTCGTTTGAACTGGGTGCGTTCGAGGGCATAGGCGAGGGTCCTGCCGACGCAATCCTCGAGCGCTCCCATCGCTCCCCAAGAGATACCGTACCTGTCGGATTTCTCAGGAATGGATCCTGAACGAACGGAGCAAGTAAAAAAACGGAGTCGCACCGTGCGCTGTTGAGACACGAAAACGGGGCACTGAGCCCCTGAGCATGGGGAAGAAGCTGGTCGTGCGGTACTCGCACCGAGTCCATAAAGATGGACCCTGTGAGTGATGCACGGAGTGCAACCTTGTTTTTGATTGGCGGTGCTTCAAGACCGTTCGAGCCCTGCAATACGTACGTAGGTTTTTTTTTTTAGACGACAAGCCTAGGCGACATGACCTGCCTTTTCGAGGATGAATCCGCGAACCTTGTTGTCCCATTTGCAGCGCGCCCAAACGACGAAAATGTCACTGGAAGCGAATGATGAAAAAAAGGGGGTAGGCTGATGTGGACTCGGAACGTACGCTACGGGGGCGTTGGTGATCCAAGTCTTGCTACCCTTGAGGACGAAGCCGCCTTCGGACTCCTCCGCGGTGGTTTCCATTCCCGCGGGGTCAGAACCGTGATTTGGCTCAGTGAGCCCCTGAAGAGCAACTCGGTGGGTCAGCAACGTCTACCTAGGAGAGATGAAACAATTCCTTCTTACAAAGCAGCCGATGAGTTCTCCGCGAGCTGCGAAGCGGTTTGCGTTTCAGCCCCATTCGGCAGCAGAGTTCATAGCAACGCGACTTTACCTAGACGAGGGAGGTATCGTTGCTTCTGAGACTCTGAGCCGAAGGCGTGGATGGGATGCATCACGAGGGAGGACTGTACGGATGCGGTCGACCGGTATCCCGAGTCGACCCTGCAACAAGGTCGAAACGAGCGAGCATGAGAACGAGGCCGACGGGACGGACCTTTCGATCTCGCGTGCGATGAGGCCGTAGGCAACGTGGCTCACGCCGGCGCAGCCGTAGCCATGGATGGTTGGACCCAACAAACCGAGCTTGCCCATCTCGGGAAGAATGCCGTGGTCAAACTCTGTACGGAAAAGAGTCAGAACATGACCAAGGAGACTCGAAAGACGGACGTTCAGATCGCCATGCCTGCAAGACACGCGGCGCCAAATGTTTCTATCGAGACGAGAGGTGACGAGAGAGGATATCAAAAGTGTGGGTGACATGCCTGACAGTATTCGCGGGCGGTATCTCTAGGACGCGACGTGAGAGCAGTAGACAGGGTGTGGAGACGGGGCGGACCTAATGGCGATTTCGTCTTCCGTGAGGAGGGATTCGAGCGAGAGGGGATCCTACCCCACAACGTGTGAGATTGGAAGAAAAATGCCGAACGGTAGTCTCACCTCGGGGATATACTGAGCGTATCCTTTGAGGGGGGGTTCTAGCCAGAAAAAGACGAGAGGCGAAACAAGACGCACCGGTCGAGTAGCAACGTGCGAGCGCTGCGGGTCTCAAGGGCGATTTCAAGAGACGGAGGAGAGACATGGTCATGGGTAGACAAGAACCCCACGATGATGTAAATATTATTATGGCCAACTAGTCTACATCACGTCGTCGTTGCAACAGACCCTCGAGACTTTGTTTTAGACTCTCCTGGGGCTCGTCCACCACCTCTTTTTCCACTTGGGCATCTGGCTGCGCCAGTGGTTCCCACTCGACCTCGTTCCCAGCGCGAAGAATCTGACTCCATTTGAAGAGTGCCGTGCGCATGTTGACAGAGTCCAACACCCGGTCCGGATCGACATACGGAGAAGTCGGGTGCGTGTCGAGCGGTGCGAAACCACCCCACTCTAGGAAAGCGTGACCGATGGCGGCCTTCATGGCGCGAGAGCGGTGCGGTGGCGTTGCGGTGTGCCGGTACGTGATGGGGCCTGCATGGGGCAATCAGTGCAACGACATGTGGTGAAGGAAACGAGGAGACGAACCTGAGCGTTTGATGGACAATGTGAGGATGCGACCGATGGGAGGACGGGGCACGAGAATGTCTTGCAAGCCGGGACCGCCATCCGGACGGCCAAACGGGGGCGGGAGTGACACTCTGAGGGACGTGCCCTGGGATGGGATTGCGAGCAGCGAGTCGGGCGACTCGAACGCGGCCCAGCAAATGGCTTGGTACGCCGAGCGCACCTCCGAGTCCTAGACCAAGTCAGCCCCGCGTCGGTCGCGTAGGAGAGAACGGACGCACCCGCAACAAGCGATAGTCGCGAAACCGGCCAAACTTGGCTTGTACGGCGTCGAGAACGTGCAGAGCGTCGAGCATGGACTCGGGCACGCTCGAGAACCTGATTTGAATGGTGCGGTCCTGCCGCGTTCCGACCCAGTCAGCATGGCCGCCGTCGTCGATGCGAAAAGAACGACGTGTCGAAAAGGCTCGTCTCAACATTTTATATAATCTTTTTTTTTTTTTTTTCTTCTTCTCATGTCCTCTTCTTACCGCGATGCGCTCAAAGCCATCTCGGCGAGGACGGGCGCACCGCTGTCCTCGCTGATCGTCTCGTTTGCAGTCTTGCACGAGATCACCGCCATCGCACCCCTCGTAGGCATTTTCTACGCAGCGCGCGGTCTGCACCTCGGCGAGCGCGTCGTCGCGCAAGCCCCGCCTTGGGCCTCGGAATGGATCGACGACGGCGAGCGGTGGGTCGACCGCGTCGGTCGCCGCTACGGCCTGTTTGGCTTGGACACGGCCACGCCCGTAGCGAGCGACGTGGCCAACGCCGTCCTTGCCTATGCTGCCACCAAGGTCTGTCCAGTTCCTCCTCGTTACCCCAGTCTGACGAGCCACAGGCACTCTTGCCAGTCCGCATCGGCCTCTCCCTCTATCTCTCCCCCGCCCTTTCCAGGGCCGTCCGTCGCATCCTCTTTAAGAAATCCTGGTCAGTACACATTTCGATCTATGGACGTGATGATCTCCATCTGCCGCCCCAGTCGTAGCCAGCAGGCTTTGACGACAGGCAGAAACGACCCTCTCTGATCTCTTGCTTTCCCTCGTCTTTTACTCCAGCGCTGACCGACGATTCCTAGACCGTGTTCTGTAGTTGTTAGTCTACGTCGACGTGTACTTTACGATCAGCCTGTTGGTGTTTTCAATCGCACATTGTCTCGTCTGCACCAACCGTCTCAGCTTGGCGTGATCGAGCGTCGCATAGTCTTGCTTCCTGCCCTCGCCCGCCGTCTCCCCGCGCATCTCAGCCAGCCGTGCTCTCAGCGTCCCCAGCAGCGCGTCGAGCCGCCTCAACGTCTCCACGCACTCGTCCGTCTCCTCGACCCGCTTGAACCTCTGACACGCGTCCCCCGCACACTTGTCGACGTGCTCGAACCGAACGGGCCCCAACAACGTCCCTCCGAACCTGTAATCGTCGTCAAGTTCTCCCCATTCGAAAACTTGGAGAGAAAAAAAAAAAAACGACCCAACCTCCGAAACACGACCACGACCGCGTCCAAGACCCCCTCGCGCCGCATCGCTCCCAACACCCTCTTCCCCGCCCCGCGCTCGTCCCCGTCTTGACACCCTTCGCGCACCTCAAAGTCGTCCGGCCCGCCGAGTCCCGTTTTGCCTGCCCGCACGACCATGTGTCGCCATGCCGCCATCGCGTACACGGGCGCCGAGTCGCTCTCTCCTCGTCGTCGTCCTTTAGGAAGGCGCTCGTTCAGCACCCCCACCACCTCGTCCGCCGTCCTTGCCCGATAAACGCGCCCGACGAACACGGACCCTCGGTCTCGGATCTCGTCTGAGCTCGCCAGTGCCTTGGCCTCTGTGGCGTTCATTTGCCTCTCTCTCCTCTGATGTTTCAAATCAGGGTTTAGTTATGCGAGAAGATAGAATACGACGGACGGCTACTAATCTAATCCACCCCTCACCCAACCAACTTGTGTATATAAAAAAAAAAAAAAAAAAATTGTCCAATCATCTCCCCCTCCCAACCTCCAATAAAAACAAAGGGGGGAAGGGGGTTGAAAAAAATAACGAGCGACTTAGTACGTGGCAGGGGCATGAGAGAGACGATGTAAAGAAAAAAAAAATTAGTAGCATGTCAAGTTCGTTCGTCAGTATCCCCGAAACGCGCCACCCCGTCCAGCCAACGACTCTTGCGACTGCGAATACGGCCGATGTAGCGGCGCCTCTCTGTACCCATCGTACCCCATCCCTGCCTGCGGCGGATACTGCACCGGCATCGGCCGCGGTGGCCCAGCAGCAGCAGCGGGCGTGGGCGTCGCATACCGCGACGGCGGACGCAACATCGGGTCCGGCGACGCATACCGTGGCAGCGCAGGCGGCTGCTCCCCGACGTACCCCGCGTCCGTCAACAACGGCAAATGGTCCACGCTCGACCCGAGCCTCGCCAGCTCGATCGCGCTCACGCTGCCCTGACCCGTCGGCACCTTGCCCGCATACCGCTCGTACGCCGACGGCGCGGGCGACCCAGAACGCCCCCCGATCGACCCCGCGTAATAGTGCGTCTTGTGATGCACCAGCGACGCGCTGTCCCCGCGATGATGAGGATGATGCCCAAAGATGGCCGTCGACGCAATCGACCGCGCGTCCCAATCCAGCTCCCCTCGATCCCGTCCGTACAGCGCAGGATCGTACTCGAGATCCCCTTGATCGACGCCCGCGATCCGCAGCCCGCCTTCGACCACCTGCGCGTCCATCCGCCTCCCGCCCATCTCGTCCAACCGCGTCTTGTCGTTTCCAATCTTGCCCTTGTACACGTCCGCGAGCAGCGGCATCATCTTGGCGTGCAACATGGGCGTGAACAGCTCCGAGTGCAGCGCGGGGTGTCCGAACCGCTTCTCGAGACGGTTCCGCGAGTCGTCCGTCCCTGCAGAGTAGATCTTGGCCTCACGCAGCTCCGTCTCCGACGGTATGTAGTACATGAACTTGTCGTAGTACGTCTTGTGCAACCAGATCTTGAAGACGGCCACGAACAGGATCGGTGGCACCGTCGTCACCCACATGAACGACCGGAATTTGTATTGAAGCCCGATAGCTGCCAAGGGTCGCGTCAGAGGTGTCAAACGTCCACCGAACGGCGAGTCCCAAACGTACTGAGAATCATCAACAGTTGCATCAACACCACAGATATGAGCAGCCGGTTAACGACCATGTTCCAAAGACGCTGCAAAAAAAAAAAAAAACTGCATCAGCATCACCGTTCCCGACGACCGTCCTGCACCACCTACCCCTCCAGTCTCGACGTGCGTGACAAACACAAACATCAGCTGGTATTTGTACACCCACGACGAAATCCAGAATACGACCGCCGCCGCAAGCGCGACAAGAGGTGCTAGCGGCGCAAACACGAGCGCGACCGTACCCATGAACAGCTACCACACACACACGTCAGCTCGGCCCTCTACGATCGAAAAAAAAAAAAAAAGAGCATACAATGTTGGAACTAAGCGATGGACGTGAGTACGGTCGCGCAATCGACGTCGAGGGGAACCGACTCACTAGAAAATGTCGTACTGGAACTCGGGCGGTTGCGTCCACTCGCGAATGTCTCGCGGCGTACGGCCAAAGACGCTAAGGAGAAAAAAAAAAAGAACTCGATTCCTCGCTCGACCTGTCAAAACCGACGCCACTTACCGCGTCTTGAACGAGGTCCAGACCAGGTTCAGTATCTGAGCCAAGTCGAAAATGACGAGGAATCCACGCAGGCTGAACCGACCACGTCAGTACCATCCCTCGGTAAACAATCCCGTCGTGCGACGTACGGAAAGAACGTGAGCCAATACGACGATTGGTTGACGTACGTCTCGTTGATCGAGGCCGGCAACGCTATTCGAATCGGTAAACGCCCCTCTTTCCCCGCCAAAAGGATCGACTCACATTGCAACTGCTGGATAATCTGTTTGAAACTGGCGTGTTCGCCAATCTCGGTCACGACCTGTTCGGCCGCAACTGGAAAAAAGTCGATGAGACGCTGTGCAGGAAAGCCACAGAGAGAGAGAGAGAGACTGACTGAAAAAGACGCCGATCAGGGTAAAGATGACCAGCTGCGAAATAACCAAAAAGGCAAAGTAGCGCGAGACGACGGCACGATCACGACTACAATCGATCGCATCAATCCCTCATCAAACCTGCACTGGAAGCACGCACCGACTGCGCGTCTGGGCGCCCTGGAACTGGGTGATCCATCGCATGATGATGGGCAAAAAGAATCCAAACAGGGCAGAGATAGCGGGCGGCAGCACACCAGACACGACCGCAAACGACCCCGGCGACGCCTTGGACCACGCCGCCAAAAACCCAACATAGGCCGATATCTGTACGACGTCACACCACGTCCGCTCGATTCCCAGAGACGACGCACCGAGGACAAGTTGGCAAGAATCGAAATGATAAACAACGGGATGGTATTGAAAAAACAGACCAAGACCAACAACAAGAATCCGATCGACTTGTTGCGAAGCAGCTCCGCGGTCGACTTGTTCAGATTTTGCCAAATCTAGGAACCATTCCTTTTAGCATCGCAATCACGACCGCAGCACGAACCCCAGACGCACGATATCTTTGGGATTGGGCGCCAGCGCAATTTCCGTGCCCTTGGGATGCTTGTTCCGAAGGATGTGTGCCACGATGTGCGCATACGCCACCGCAGCCATGGACGCAAACCCATAGTTTTCCGCTTTCCGGTTGTCGATCTCCTGACGGTAATCCTCGATTGCCTTTTCCGTTCGACTCAGTTTAGCGCTGCAACCACGTTTCACATGAGCCTCCAGAAGAAGAAGAAAAACACGCACGTATAAAAATCGATCGCATCCTTTTTCACGCCGCCCATCCCCAAGAACCCGCCGATACGAATGGTCGGGCGCTCCTTGGCGATTCGTCCGCCCTTGAGGTACGTCACGAGGACCTGTTCGAGCTCGCGCACGGCCATGTTGTGATACTCGATCAACTCGGGCAGACGTCCAACCTTGCGACCGACGTGCACCGACGTCGTCGGGTACGGCACCTGCACGCTCTCAAAGATGGCCCGAATCCCTTCGTCCGTCTGATACTTTTTCGGCACCTCCGTCACCATGAGCGTCCGCGCGTAAAACGACTCGAGATACTCGGGCGAGCGGAACCACTCTTGACGAAGCCGCAACATCCGCTTCCAATTCCGCCAAATGAAAAACATGACGAGACCCGAGATCACGTACGAGACGGCCACGTGTGCAAACAGGTAGGACCCTTGGACGTCACGGATGGTGAGGATGGAGAGCACGTCGCGCTTGTCCGAGGCGACGTTTTTGAGGTTGTAGACGACGTCGATGGGGATGAGGATGGCACACCCGACCAGCGCGACGGAGCTGAACATGATGCGCATCATGCGTGTAAAGCGGAGAAAGGTGACCGCGTCGAGACCCAGCTTGTCCAACAGCTCGGGCTCTCTCGTGCGGAAGAGCGGGGGCAGCCATCCAAACACCGAGTCCGATATTCGAGGCGGCGACTTGTCTCCGACGTGGTATTTGACCTTGGGCTCGTAGATCACCTGGACATCGTTGGGAACGGGCGGAGACGGGGCGTGCAGCGACGAACCTTGTTCTTTGGTCGTAGAATGTTGAATGCAACCACCGTTGCGACCTGCAAAGACATGACATGCCGGGTAGGGCGCTTGCGGACGGTCGACGCACCGAAACGATGGACATGAGGGCTACTTGCGAGCCAACAGCAGCGGGCGCCAGCGCTCTTGATGCATTTTCGTCGATGATTTGGCCGATGGACGACATGGCCGCAGAAGTAAGTGGTAAAGACTGGACGGGGTGCAGACAGTGGTCAGTATCGTGGTAACGTACGACGACGGTCTCTTGTCCCCGTGGTAAAACGAGCTTGAATTGTTCACTCTATGGAACAATGAAAAAAATGTTGGGCCCGTCTGATCGCGGCCGTCGTCCAGCAACCACAAACAAATGGAGTACAAATGCCGACCGCAGCATGCTCACGTTCGAACCTCTCCAAGAGAGATCACATTTCAAGACAAAAACAAAAAAAAACAAAAAAAACAAAAAAAACAACATCGGTGATTGTGAGGACATGTCGCTACTCAATCGCCGTACTCATGTCTGTCCAACGTCTTCGGAAATGAGCTCTCGGCGTTGGGTGGCGTGATAGGCAGCCAGGAGGTGTCTTGTTTGACCCGCGGATCACCAGCCAATCGTCGTCCAACTCGACGCCCTGCTGCAATTGAGTCTGGGTCGCCTCCCCGGCCGGAGATCCCCCGCTGGTCGCCACTGCAAGCGTCGCAATCATTGCAGAATCTCTGGCTGGCTGGCAAGTGCCGTCGCCTCTTGCTCTGCAGATTGAATTCGATCGCAATCACCTGGTCCGAATCGCGCGCATTAGCCCCATACAGTATGTCCCCATGACCTAGGGCCTTTGATGAACGCCATTTCGACTTTTTTTGTGATCAAGGAACACCCTCGTCTGATCCGCGTCCACTGTCAGGGATCGATCATTTTCTTCAAGTCGAGAAGCGCACCACGGGTACCCCAAACTCGCCACTTTGATAAGATACAACATCCATCCCACAACAGACATCGGAAACGGACGCTCGCACTGCTAGACGCATGCGACGGCTGCGACAAGCTCGCCGCGGTAGCCGTGGTCGTCACAAGGCTAGTCTCGAGTGTCAGCTTGACAAGTGTGATCAGGGTCAGGAAAGACAGGCGTAACACTGCGATAGACAAGTACATGGTAAGATCTGGAACGCCCCATGAAACAACTGGCTTGCGATTCGCTCACCGCACATTGTACCCCCATCTCGGCGAACAGTTTCACGGCAGATGTGGTCTCGTCCTTGTATCTCTGTCTCGACCCAGTGGATGGATCACATCACTTTCGTCACAAGGGTCGACACCCAGGGTCAAAGTCGCTCACTCTCAGTATCATACGAAGTTGTGCTTGCAACAAACGGACTATGGCATGGTAAAGCACGAAAAATTCCGCAAATTTCGTCGACCCTGAGCGCGAAATTTAGAGCTATGTTGCGCGACTTTCCACTGTGTTGCGCAATTTTTCTATGCTGCGCAACATTGTTCCACGGGCTTTTTTTTACGACTTCGAGACAACAATGTAATCTACAAACTACAATAGGTACTGGTCAATTGTGTCA